>KZ538552.1:0-24662 GCA_000934665.2 Catajapyx aquilonaris
AACCCCCGATATGCTAATTTAAGGCGGTGTAGGGGCCTTCCCCTGGATTTCTATAAGGGACAAACAAACAAACTCTCCTTATTTATAGAGATAGAGAAGATGTAAACTTTATTCTGCTCATTTAATTTCAATTCGTTACACTTTTTCACAATGGTTTTACATAAATATTTAAATGTCCCTGAAGCCTCAGGCTTCTGACACATTCTGACACACCGGGTGCAGAGTTTTCTCGGTAAGGGTCACTTTGTTGCAGGTTTCATAAAATTCCAGATAGTGAAATTTTGCTTCATATCCCCCTTAATGAGATTTCTACTTTCTGGATACTACAGAGCATTCTTTTCGGAATGCTACTGACCAACTCTCAGGAAGTGCAAGTGCGTGTGAAAGGCTAGGGATTTAATTTTATAATTATAGCGCAATAAAAATTATCCACTGAGGTGTTGGTTAGCCAGTTTGGTTAGCGATTTCTGTCGCACCACAGGCAATTTTTAAACAATTATTACTTTAGATCAGCTACTTTTAGAGGCAAATATTAGGTTAGGTGTAAACAATCCGCGTTCGACTCGTCAATGGCTGAACCCTTTTTTTTGCAGGATATAGCCACAGACCACTTACTGTACACCCTTCCACAGTAATTTAAAAGGATATGATTCCTAGGAGAATCGTTTTAATAACAAGTTTAGTGCGACTAAACAGCTAACTAAAACGCCGACTTCAATTTATTGATATTCAAATTATATCTTACATAAAACAGGAGCACAAAGAGGCTCCCATAATGCCGTGTGAGTGTGGTCTAAAACAACGCAATCATTGCTCTAATAAGCATCGTAAGTGTCCTAATTGAAATAATTAAAAATTATGAATCGAGTAACATTGACAAGGTCAGAAATCATTTGGTTCATGCTTAGATGTTTTTAGTGGGCTTATCTACAAGCAGTTTACTACATAAAGCATCTTAGAATTGAAATTAATAATGACCAACACATTCTTGTAGCAGGACATTTTCTTGTAGGCTACCATAAACAGCACAAACCTGGTGAATTCAAAATAAAACACAAAACACTGTCACAATATTACAAATGATTGTCATTAATATTTATTTTAATAATACATCTACGTAATTCCTCTCTTAACACTGAGGAAAAGTCATTTTAAAAAGCCTAAATCTCGTAATGTTGATTTTTCGATTTAATCATTCATAGTACAATATGGCAATATATAAAACTGGGAATAAGTACGGTAATTCATGAACAGATCATTCAACCAAAATCTAATTTTCAAAAGGTTATAAGATGAGAAATTCACACAAACACTGCTATGTTTGAGATACTGCTGCCATGAAACCAGTGCCTGGATATTTTGAGTGCCCTCTACCATGTAGACTGTAGAGTCCAACCAATTCCTGTTTTACTTGATAAGTCCCATCACCCCAATACTGTAAAGTATCATAGAGTAGGCGGTAGGCCTACATACTCAGTGAAGACTAAGAAAATGTGCGTTTTACACCCCATTGCTTCGATAATACTTCTGTGCATCATAAGTTTACATCAAACTGGGAATAACTGCTGCATAAGCAGTTTCAGGATCATCATAGGCATCCACATGATCTCCTGATTTGTATTTACCCTCTTCGAGGATTTTGATTAATTTTTGAGCCGTTGCGGTTGGAGTCAAGAGATACTGATTTTTGCTTAATTTTTCTTTGTTCTCATTTACCACCCCAAAATTTGACATGTAGTCCCACATGAGCTTCGTCGAAACTAATCCCGGAGCATAGCAAAGAACATTAAATTTAGGGTTCTCCAGAGCAAATGTTTTAAAAATTATATCTCGAGTAGCTTTTCCAGTGCAATACAAAGCCGAATTTGGAAATGTTACAATAGCTGCCTGAGATGTAATTTGAACAACTGTGTGTTTGCCGACAACAGCCTCGTTGAAGACTTTTGTGAATTGAGAGGTCAGACATACAGCAGAAAAAACATTCATAGTAAAATAATCCTGCATTTCCTTCGCCTGATCCATATCAGCAACATTCTTCATTGGACCCTGCGATGCAGCATTGTGAATCAAAATGGCATGCTGGAAATCAGAGGCCTTTTTTCCCAGCTTGTTCAGGCAACTGTTGATGGACTGAAGGAACTTTTGGCTGTTGCAGTTGCCCAAATCAACTGATTCTGTCACCACCTTGACATGTGGGGCAGCCTTGGTCACCATTGCCTTGGTTTCATCCATGCCCTTCACATCCCGTGAGAGCAGAAGAAGGGCAGAGTCCTTCTCCATCCGACGTCCAAATTCCACTGCCATGGCCTGCCCTATACCACGACTGGCACCAGTGATCAGGCAGAATGCCCGGCCCTCCCAGAATTTGGACATGATTGATTTAGTAGTCTGAAACCAAAATGCATACATATGCACTAACAAAATTTCAATCAAATGTAGATAACCTTCAGATTGTCACATCATTGGCAAGAGTTACATTAATTTGAATGATAGCATCAGAATGGCCATAATATACTTCTCCAACAAATAGCATAACTTCAAATTCATCATGTTGAGGTTCAACATTAAGTTTAACATTTAAAAAACTCACTAATACTGGAGTTGTTCAAAAATGCTGCATTTTGTATAGCCTACAGTATATTTCGATTTTGTCATTTCGATGATTACAACTACATCTACAAATAAAATTATTTACATCTCAACTGCTGGACTTGCTTTCCTTATAATGATTAATATTCACTTTATAGCCCTTTCATTTCTCAAGATCATACATTTGGCCTACAGTATGTCACTGTTTTGACCATGAAAATGTGCATGTTCATGTTTTACACTAAAATTTAAATTAGGAATAACTTAAATGGATTATTTTTGCTCATTCTTACCTACAAGTCCTAAGGAGACTACGTGCAGAGCAGATGAGGCACCTCTTTTGACTAAGGACAACTACAGCATTGGTTAGAGCGAGCTCATTTTCCGTCAGTTCAAGGACTCGGTTATATCATCATTTGACAATAGAGAAAAAACTTCTTTACAGTTACATAATGTTGAGTCATGTACTGTACAGTACAGTGCCTACAGACTTTACAACAGGTTGTTTCTATTATGAGTGCAAATGCTGTGTTGCCTAATCATTCAAACTTGCACCTTGCTTGAGGGCTGATGGTTGTATAATGCCAGGAAAGTATTGTGTCATTTCTCTGACATAAGAGTACAGTGTAAAGTGCTGTTTGTGATGCTGTTGATCTGTATCATACATAGGGTAAACCATACAGTGATGGCCAGTTTAGTGTATTGGTCTCAGGAATGCATGAATATTCTCACCTTTTCTTTACACGTAGATGTTCTAAAATATTTTTCTAATGACTGGGGTTGTCCCAGTTCACATTGCATCAAATTCATGCAAATCTATCAGAATGTGTAATATATTTAAATATTTAAATATTAAAACATTTAAAATATCCTACCTAAAAGACAGTAATGGCCACCCATCCAGATAGTAATGGCCAGGTATCAAGACAGTGATGGCCATGGCAGCAAACAATTATAGGCTATCTACAGTAGGGACCAAAGTAGGGACCCCATCGGTATTAGGAAGGTAGGCCTAACTGATGTGAGATAAAACCACTCAAAAGCCTGTACAGGTTGTCAGCAAATGCGACTATTTTATTTTGCAAGTATTTGTCACATAGCGTACAAGAATAGGCTTTGGCCATTACACACAATAAGATAGGCCTATGGATTTGCTATTGCTGCGTAGTTCCTCCTAAATCATTGCTGTCATTTCTCTCCAAGAATAACTCTCGTGCTCATGATACTTAGGCCTACATATATGGCATTCAATTTTTTAAAGCCTAACACAGTAATGTCCATGGCATGGCCTTCACTATGAAACGTCATTAGATGCTGGACAGTCATGGCCATCCTCATGAATTCATACTCCTGAACAAAGGGACTGGTTTCAATCCCACGTTTCAATAAAGCACCTCTAGACCAATACTTTCATATACCTCACACTGCTTTCGGGATATTTATGAGACCAGAAACACACTTACAATGCAAGAAAGTCAGACTTAAGAAAAAAGTTAACATTTCCAGCTGCATTCCAACATGACCAGTAGGCCTCTGTGTCAGATACCATTACTGCTCTTGGAATGCCCGCTGTGGACTGATTTTTGACCTAGTTCATGCCAGGGACCACAGGTGTCACACCATGATCATTTCTTCATGTTCATTCGATATTTCTGAATGCTTTCCATGGTATGCTGCAAAAGGCACTGCCAAAAAGTAGGGGCAACAGTATTAAATGCATTCATTTATTTATAACGTTGCAAAACAATTCCAAATACAGTAACGTGGGAACCAACTAGTTCAGATCTAGCTTATTGGAGACAGAATGTTATACACCTTTCATCTTTGTCGTTGGGTGAGGTATACAACTGAGGTCGATTTTAAAGCAAGAGCCGCAGGCTTTTGTAAACCCAACCCATTTGAAATTAAAAATTTTGGCCTTAGGGGTGAATAGTGCAAGTGTGACAGTACCTAGTGTATCAATTTTCAATGCCTAGTTTGATATTAATTTCATCTACTTTTCCATAAAGAAAATGCCCATTATCAAGGAACTTGAACACACTATTTCCGCAATGACTCTCAGCTGAAGAACAAATGCTAGGATGAGGCCAACAGGTTTACAACATTCAACAATGTCCCTTTCAAATTATTAAAAACTAATGGGCACCTTCAAATAAAAAAATAGCCCAGTTCTAGAATTGCATTACACCTCAGTGAGCATAAATCACCCAATATACTCCACCATTTATTCTTAAGAAAAGGAGGTGTAGGTGTTGGGATCCTCATAATAATCAACGTGATCCCCAGAGGTGTACCTGCCATCCTCCAGAATCTTCACCAGCTTCTGAGCAGCCATGGTCGGAGTGAGAATATTCTTGTTCTGCGATGCCGCCTTGTTGATGTCAGCCTTGCCAGATGGATCAAAGGCTGACATAAACTCCCCCAAGAGTTTGGTCGCCACAATTCCCGGTGCATAGCTAAGAACACTGATCTTGGGCTCCTCTAGAGCCAGTGACTTGAACATGATGTCACGAGCCGCCTTGGCAGCACAATATTGAGAGGTAGTGGGAAAGGCATTCTGAGCAGCATAGGAAGTGATCTGGACCACTGTGCGACGGCTCACAGCTTCCTGGCTGAACACCTTCAAGAAATGTGCGTTCAGACATATGGGTGACACCACGTTAAAATTCAGATAGCTCTGCAGATCTGAGGGCTGCTCCATCTGGGTCACAGGAATCATGCTTCCAGGAGATGCTGCGTTGTGGACGATGATGGCGTGTTCGAAGTCAGTGGCCTTCTTCCCCAGGCGGATGAGACAACCGGTGATGGAGTCCAGGTACTTGAGGGGCTCGTTGACTGCAGCCAGATCGACCGACTCGATGAACACCTTCACATCTGGAGAGGCCTTGGTTACCAGGCCCTTGGTGGCATCTAAACCGGAGGTGGTACGGGCCATCAACAGGAGCGTTGAGTCTTTGCCGAGCATTTTGGAAAACTCGACGGCCAGTGCCTGCCCTATTCCTCGACTGGCGCCGGTGATCAGACAGAAGCTGACTCCCCCCCAAAATTTTGATTGGCCTGGCATTCTGTTTCTGCAAGAACCATTTCACACGGTACAATAAGAGGGGAAAAAGAGTAATCAACGCCATGGAAAGGGAGAGTATAGTGAAGGGTGCATTGGCATGCAGAAAGCCTTTCCCATGTACACCTAGAATCACTTGCACGAAATGCTTTGTACATAGTCTCCTCCAAGCATTTGAAGGAAGATCTGAAGTTCTCGCCCACTCCCAGTAGTAGCCCAAATGTACCAGTGTGCACATGCAACCAAGATAGAAAGCTGAGTTGTCAACTAGAGGGTCCTAGGATGGATCACATTCATTTTCTCATTATATTTTTATATTTGTTTGCATATTAAAATTCCTGAATTTAATTACCTTTCATGAAGTACACCTTCATACACTGATATTTTAATGCAATTGGACATAAGTGTCAGTAAAACTGCAGTGTGGATTGCCGCATGTCTAGAGCCTTACAGATGTAGCCAAACTTTTGTTGGTGAGTGGTCAGTGCTTTTGCATGCACATTATCCTTCCATTTTTACATGCTTTGTTTTGGGCCAAGAAAACCACTGGCAGACAAAGGACATAAAAGAAGTAACCTATAAAATGTCTTCCAATAGAGATATTGGTTCTCGGTTGAAATATTTTTCACCCTAAGTTGGTTATTTTTAAGCAGTTACTTTGAAACAGTTACATTAGAAGTTAGCAAAAGTATTAGGAGCTAATATAAGGATGAATTGAATAATACATTCCAGCTTGGACGAGCTTGGAATTGCAATGAATTTCCAATTACAAAGGAATTACTGGAACAACAGGCATTGAATGTCAATGATGGAACCCTTATTTTTAGGTAGATCCCCCTGCAAGGCATTAAAAAGAATGGATTCATGCAACCTGATATTAGCAGCCAATGATTTTGATAATCTCTAAAATTACCTGTTCCACACTACCTACCACAATGAGAAGCTAAGGGCAAACAAATTGCTAACAAGAGATCCTTTTGAAAGGCCTTCCTTGCACAAGGAATGTATGATGGATACCAACTTGCATTGCAATTGCGTTTTCAAAAGAAACTATGTTGCTGTCAGACATTCTCAACCTCCCCACCATGTCTCAAATGGTGAGCTGAAGTCATCAATTTATTTCCAAGGAAAGACTAACCCTTACTGGCGTGCGGGATGCAGCAGGGGGAGTGGTGGCTGGGGGCAGCTTGGCTATGTCGCAAAGGCAGATTGATTTTTCGGATTTTGGAAGGGGTGTGCTGTACCAACCTAACCTAACCTAACCTTCCTTGCTTGCGGATTTAAGGCTGGAAGTGGTCTGGCTCTTTAAAAATATAGAATTAAATGACCTGAGCACGCAAATTAATTACCAATTAATGACCAAAATTTGACCAGATAATGGCTTCCTGGGATTAACACTTCGCCAAAAACAACCAAAGAAAATGTGTTTATCCAAAGTATGGTGGTACAGTGCCGTGCACAATAGCATATAACAAGTGTAAACAACGACTTTGGCGTTACCTGGCAACTGGGCGTGTTCGGACATCGGCATGTGGAGAGTGCTTAGCGCTCTTTCTGTCATTGCCACTGTTTACAGGTAGCGATTGATGCTGGGCGACCTATAGCGAAGGGTGTGTGCATGCTTACCAATGCATGGCATCGGAATGAGCGGGCTGAGGGGGATATTATTATTATAATTATTATAATTATTATAATAATAATAATAATAATAATTATTATTATTATAATAATTATTATTATTATTATACCCCATTGGGATTTACCATATCCTTTAGGGGGGTGGATTACCACCATCGGAAATTGGAGCCATATAAGAAGATCTTATTTAATTACTCCAGGGTAGGTATTGGAGGGGATGTGCTAAGTGCAAGTGCAATGTCTCTAACGGCCATTCCGTAACTCCATCATCGTGGGAATAAGACAGTGACGATAGTGTGATAATAACGAAGCGCCTTCTCAAAATAATATCTCCTCAGCCCGCTTATTCCGATGCCATGCATTGGTAAGCATGACCACACCCTTCGCTATATAGGTCGCCCAGCATCAATCGCTACCTGTAAACAGTGGCAACGACAGAAAGAACGCTAAGCACTCTCCACCACTCTTGCTCTCCACATGCCGATGTCCGAACACACCCAGTTGCCAGGTAACGCCAAAGTCGTTGTTTACACTTGTTATATGCTATTGTGCACCGCACTGTACATCATTCATTAAGCCAGCAGGCTGCAAGACCTGAAAGGTTGGACCAGCCCTTATCGCTAATCCTCTTTTCAGTCATGCAATAAGCTGTCAAGATTTACACTATGCAACAAAATCCACCTTATTTTCTGTCCATGGAAATTTATCGCTATTTCTATGTTCCTTAGGTCCCTCGCAACTCATAATGACCACTCATTTTGTCTGAAATTAGTTTTTGACCTCGGGGCAGACAAAAAACGAAATCCCTCAAAATGGATTAGTCGAATCAAGTGGGCTGAAATGTTGCTGGACCATCTCAGATTTTGGTGAAAAAAATCACAGCTCTACACAACTCTGCCATAATGCTGTATGCCAAGTTTCATCTGTATTGATAAATACCATGGGGAGGAGTAAAATCGCGACATTTTGGAAAGGGCTGAAAATGAAGCCTTTTTTGGATAATTTTTTAAAGGTTAGTGGAAGTGGACAAAACCCAATCAACATATTATACAGTATGTACGAGGATACAGGGTGTTCCAGGTTCGTGGGTAACCTTTTGATAACTGATATTGCCCAATAGCAGACATTTTTTGTAGCTTGTTGTGCCCCCCAAAATCTCCTATCGGCGATATCAGTCATCAAAAAGTGACCCACGAACATGGAACACCCTGTGTATCAAATGAAAGATAAGCACGAGGAGAAAGCGCCTATGAAATTAGTTTTCCTCAAATATGTAACCAGAAAACGGGTGTGGCCAAGGGGTTAGCAACTCCCTGGAACCGGTGTACACCCTGGCCAAGGAACCAGGTGGAACCGGCTTGGAACCAGCCTGGAACCGGGTGGAACCTCCCGGTTCCAGGATCTGGTGTACACTTTTTTGGGGAGTTGCTAACCCCTTGGGTGTGGCTGAGGAGTTAGCAACTCCCTGGAACCGGTGTACACCCTGACCAAGGAACCAGGTGGAACCGGCTTGGAACCGGGTGGAACCTCCCGGTTTCAGGATCTGGGGTACACTTTTTTGGGGGAGCTGCTAACCCCTTGGGTGTTGCATTTCATTGGTCACTAGCTCAGTCACATGTCCAAGAATTTTGAGCCCAACAATATTAGTGATGTATTTGAATAACAGCAGCCATATTTGGTGACAAGGGTTGCGACCCACGCAAGGTTTAATATGTTCAGTTTGAAGCCTGGTTCATGCATGGCTCGTGAGAAAATATTAGAGATGTTTCGCAGGACCCAAATTCTTTTCAAGGACCCAAATTCTTGGACATGTGGCATATGGAATGCCACACATTATTCTGGTCATACCTTAGAGCAAAACTAATTCCATAGGCGCATCCTGCTCGTCTTCCGCTTTCTTTTGATGATGTGTTTATTGGAGTTTGACCACTTACACTAACCGAAAATAAATATGCAAAGAAGACCTCATTTTTAGCCCTTTCCAAATTTTGTCGATTTTTCCCCTCCCAACTGTATTGCGTAATATGGATGAAACTGGATATGCAGGGTTATGGTATTATTAGATGTGTACAGCGGTGATTTTCATCACCAAATTCAGAGATGGTATAGCAACATTTCGGTCCACTTGATCTCGAGGAATTTGGATTTTTGACTGCCCTGAATCAAAAACAAATTTCAGCCAAAATGTATGGTTAGTATGAGTTATGCATGACCTACGGCACAGAATAAATATAGAAATAGCCACAATTCCCCTGGACAAATATCGTGTTATTTAGCATTTAAAAAATAGACAAATTATCATTCTTTGCTGTACAACAGAAGTTCACTTCTCAGAATCTTTAAATTTAATGACTTTAATGACCTCTTCTCAATATTAATGACTTTTAATGACTTGGCCAATAAATAATGACTTTTACGGAAACTAATGACCCACTTCCAGCCAAGCGGATACAGACCTATCTTAGCGACACAGCCCGCTGCCCCCACTGACTACTACCCTCCCGCCTCCCGCACGCCAGCAAGAGCAAGTACAGCCATTTCCAAGAGTGTCCAGGTATGAGTGGACTCTTATGCAATAAATACGAAGGAAAATATGTAATCAAAAAATAAAGGCACCAGAGGCCCAGCTACTGTACATTAAAGGCATATTGAGGCATATATATTCCATGCTGTATGCATGCAAAACATTGTAGCCTACTGAAACGTACAAAAATGTTGAGACCATTGTGAATTACGCTTTAATTCAAATCGCTTCATATTTTTGTCTGCTCCAGTAGTCTGCTCTAGGAGGTGCACACCAATCAAATTTCATATACAAATTCTGACCACACTATTACAAACTTTGGTTCAGACTGATCCTGCCAAAAAAAACCTGCCAATGTCCAAATTGTTCCTATTTTTCAAAAAGTGAACTATTAGCATTATATTTCAACAAAATATTCATTGATTATTGCATGTAATAAGAATTATGAGTCTTCTATCCCTATATAGCACACCACCAACATCGAATATCTGAATAAGTTTTTAAACTCATATCATACAATTGTCATTGCTGTACGGCATAAGTCTCCTAACCTTGAATATAAACTAAATTACCAATTTCACAAATATTTCTAATGAGTTTTACAGCAATACCAAAGTGGGAAAACATTGAAAAACTAAACTTGCATGAAGAAAACTTCACAACTGACTGAGAAACTACATATGAAACAGAATATCCACTTTCGCATAACACGTAAACAGCAACAATAATCGCCTTTTAAGTATTATTGCAGGTAATGGCAAAATCAATCTTAGAAATGGCCCCTTATATGAACTCAGATGATACTCACAAGAGAATGACCAAGGGTGGTCACCTCCGATTTGGCTGAAACTTGCATGAGGGGTCAATCATGTGCCACAAACACAGTGGTGCAAGTCCTAAATTGAGTTGTTCAGCCGTTTCCAAGATGTGAGCAACAGAACATCCGAATTTTGGCGTACTGGGGTCGGGCGGGAAGGGACAAGTGCAAAACCCAGCAAGGCCCCTATACCCCTATTCGCCCCCTATTCTGATGTTGTCGCTCATATCTTGGAAACGGCTGAACTAAATTTAGGACTTTCACCACTGTGTTTGTGGCATATGATTGACCCATCATACAAGTTTCAGCCAAATTGGAGGCGACTACCCTTGGTCATTCCCTTGTCAGTGCTCAACTGCAACCAAACTCCTTCAAATTCTAGGGATCCCCAAATTCCAGTGAGCAGGTTCACTCAAGGTGTGCACCTCTTCCTATTCCATCTTGTAGAGCACTATTACAGAAGATAAAAGATACTATGCACCTGTATTTTCAAATCCTTCCTAGTAACCAGTGTCGATTCAGTGTGATTTAAAGTGATGCACGACTCTGCAAGGTGATAAACAAAACATATGGCATGAAAATTGATAACAAAGCAGGCTCCACATTATGCTTTATTTTCTGCACATAACAATGTGTTCATGATTTTCCCAAAATACATCATTAGTCCATCATTTTAATAGGATCAAGCTCCCTAGCTGAGTAGTAACTCAACTTGTCTCCAGACTTGTACTCCCCCTCTTCCAGCAAATGCAAAAGCCTACTTACAGATTCTTCAGTAGTGAGAATCATCCCTTCATCAAACATCCTCCTAAACTCTGCCCTTGTTTCTGGATTTGGATTGTCAAGTCCACCTTTCTGCAGCATGTCTGTATACACTGGGCCAGGAGAATAACCCAACACCAGAATATCAGGCTCCTCAACAGCCAGAGCTTTAAATGCTAAATCCCGAGCTGCTTTCCCCATCCCATACAAGCCACCACTTTTAAATGGCTTTGTTCCAGCAATAGAAGTTATCTGAATGACAGTCCTTCTCTGATCATCCAACTTACTGAACACCTTCAAAAATTGGGTGTTAAACAGCAGTGCAGCATATACATTTGTTCTCATGTATGATGACACCACATGCATGTCATCCCACTGCGACACAAATCCAGAGTCGGCCAAATTAGTTGCAGCATTATGAACAATGACAACATGCTTAAAATCAGCAGGTGAAAGTCCCAGCCGATTTAAGCAACCATTAATAGCAGTCAAATAGTCTTCATTCTCAGAGGTCGAAAAATCCATACCTGTCACCACAACAGTTATCCCTGGTGTGTCGGACTCAATCTGGACTTTGACCTTGATCAATTTTTCTGTATCTCTCGCCAACAACAACATGACCGACCCTGCTTTGAGTCGGTGGGAAAATTGCACTGCAATCTGCTTACCAATACCTCTACTGGCCCCAGTCACTACGCAAAACGCCCGACCTTCCCAAGAAAAGAAAGGCGCCGCTGAAGCCATTGTGTTCCTCCCACTTACTCTTTCTTGGTTTCTTGATCCTCCTCCTCCTGCTGCTCTTCCTCAAGTGCTTTGGCCAGCTGATCAGCTTGAAGCAACTCCACCAGCTCCTCGAAGTTGACTGCCTGTCTTTCGGGAGCAAGCTTCCTCAACAGCACGTTCGGGTTGAGCGGTGCGTCCAAATCGTCTAGGGGGTCCCTGCTATTCTGATCCTCGTCGCGACCCTGGGTCACCAGACGGAGAAGATATGACTCGTGGGTTTGCCGCAGGGAATCCACCAAATGCCGGCGTTCTTGTAAGGAGCCCACCTTATGCTGCCCTTGAAGCCGCTTTAGCTTGCCCTCTGCAAGCAGAGGGGAGGAAACAATGGCGTCTAGTTCCCAAGGGTTCCCTATCTGTCTAGCCCATCGGTCTTATTTATCATGTAGCCGGTACCAACCCTCTTGAGTGCTACTTGGGTATTCAGACTTGAACAAACAAACCCGGAGATTGATGTGACCCTGCTGAAGAATTGCCGCCGCCGCGACGGTAGCCTGAAAGCCGCTTTCACCCTCGCAACTCGCATTCGAATGCCGCGATGATTTACCGTACGGTACTATAACGCCAAATGCATCACACTACATGGAGTCGAGGGGCCAGACAACGTGTTCCGTTAGTAAATGAAAGCCACGTGATATCATCATTGAATCGCGGCCACTGATTAGAAATGCACCGCATGGCTAACGATGTTGTCATACATATGCGATTGAACGAAGAAGAGCGTATACACTAGCATCACGTAACGAAGTCATTACCATTTTGCATATATGAATCGACCACAAAGCCACAGTCTAGACAGTGAAGCTTCCTAAGGGAGCTAGCGCGGTAATTGCACGGGGAAGTGGGGGATTACAGGGCTCCCTGATGTCATCAAAACAGAGGGTCGTCCATAAAGAACGTCGCACAGATTTCCCAATGTCACGAACTCTCCGACTTCCCCTGGCACAGCAAACACGTGATTTTTTGATCTGGGATGGGATATAAGCACTCTTTGCCTACGTGCGCAACTACGAATCAGTAATTGCAATCAAACATTATCAACTCATTAAAATTACCCCTACCTATTAGACTTTTTCGAAGAAAAAAATCTTATAGACCGGCTGTCTGTCTGTCTGTGGACAGCTATCAGACAGACAGGGCCGTGCTATATGATTTTTTTCGAGCTTTTGACGCCTCTCGAACATGAGCACCTCCCACTCCTCACGTCACAATCCGTCACGAGACTCGCGACCCACCCAAATCAGCGTGACGTACTTCATGGACGACTCCGTACTTTGCGTTTTTAATATCATTATCCAATTTCCCTACATATCCCTAAATTTGAGCGTAATCAAACTATCCCTAAATCCCTAATATCCCACGCGATCCCCGGATTGATACAACCCTTCCCTGAGCACCTGGACCAGTCTGGCCACCGTGACAGCCGGCGACAGTAACTTGCCCTCCTCTTTCATCTCTTTCAACTCCCTTTTCAAAGCCGGGTCGGCCGTGTGCCGCATCGCTTCTTCAAACTGATCCGTGGCCACCATCCCAGGGGCATAACAAATCACTCCGACCGAGGGTTCCTCCAAGGCCAGAGCCCGAAAGTACATCTCCCGGGCAGCCCTGCTGGTGCAATAGGCGGCCCAGCTCCTCTCGGGTTTCAAAGCGCAATCTGAAGATATGTTTATCACGGACCGCTTCCCCCGTGTAAACAGATTGAGAAATGCCATGTTCAGGTCGACAACAGCGAAGATATTCAGCTGATACATGGCCTGATACTTCGACTTGTCTACTTCAAGGATCGGGTT
Organism: Catajapyx aquilonaris; assembly: GCA_000934665.2. Lineage (NCBI taxonomy): Eukaryota > Metazoa > Arthropoda > Diplura > Dicellurata > Japygidae > Catajapyx > Catajapyx aquilonaris. The sequence continues at coordinate 13,962 of KZ538552.1, forward strand.
CATTGCCTCGCTGTCCATCATGGCGGCGTTGTGGACGATCATTGAGTGGTCAAATTGATCGGGTACGCGGAACAAACCAGATAATGCGCTCTTCAGAATGCCAGTTAGATTTGGACACGTTTCGTTTGCGAGATCGACAGCAGCTACGCACACTTGTAATCCGGGGCAGGCCGATTCCACCTCAGATTTGGTTTGCTCCAATGCGGCCTCATTGCGGGCCATTAGGACCATTACGGAATTGGTACCCAAATTTTGGCCAAATTCGATTGCAATGGCTTTTCCTATCCCTCGACTGGCACCAGTCACCAGGCAAAATGTGGTCATACCCCAGAATTGTTCAGCAGCAGGGTCCATTTCAATCTCCTTTTTTGTGCCAATTCTGAAAATGAAGGTGGTATGCTGATAATACTACCAGCCCAAGTTATGCCAAATAATAACCTGGCACAAGCATATCCTTTTTGACCTTCTCTGTCAGTGGCAAACTATTCACCAGGATTTTACCCCAAGGCCTATAGTAATCCTCCCACATATCCAAAACATCCTGTTTACTTCAGTCACACACCTAATGGCATCTTTATGGACATCCCTTGGGAGCCTAAATAAGCAGGGTCGTGTTCCCAGTCTACTAGAACTTGGCCTCTGGTAAGTAAGGTTGTAATTTTGTGATTATTACAATTCTTCCCTATAATCTCTCACATTGGTAATCAATAAAACTACTAAATTGGTCCTGTTGCACATTGTCCCCTGAACCTGAACTGCAGCCTACTAATCTTTACCAACCTTATATTATCTATTTACTAATATTATTAAAACAAATAAAATAAATAAATCTGATTCTGTGATTACCTCCACATTCGTGCATTTCAAGTCTCATATATCATCAATATGATTAGCAGCATATCACATAAAATGAAAGTAATTACAACTGATGAACCAGACAAGTTTTTGCAACAGGTGGTGAGAATGTCATAAATGTAAGTGCCAATTTTACACACAATGGGCCGAATTTTCGTCTTTTTATTAGCCACTGTTAGTCACTGTTTAGAGGTTCTGACTATTATCTTACGATGGACGAAATTTTCTTGCTCCTGATTAGGCACTACTAAACATGGAACTGAGTAGTTAATAGTTTAAGTGAGGTTCGAGACACCTCATGGTGTCTCTTAAGTCACCCCGTCACATGAGAAATGGCCTACGCGGTGACGACTGTTCTACTTGTTCGGTGCCTTCGACGCGGTTTACGGGTGCCGAGGCGCTACCTGCCCCTCCTGGATGCTTTCATGAGATACAGGGTGATACAACATCCAACCACTTTTGTATGCCAGTCTGCATATACAGGGTGTTCCAAGTTCATGGGTTGTTTTATTTATAACTGACATTGCCCAAAGTAGTTATTTTTTGTAGCTTGTTGCACCTCTCGTCCCAGATGGTCCCTCATCGGAGAGCAAAAATAACAGTTATTTAAATAGCTGTTGCTAAAAATACCTGTAAGGATCACCTCTCCCCAGAAGTTCGTCATACCTGAAAGTAAATTTGGAGCAACAGGATCAGGGCGCAACAGGCTACAAAAATAACTACTTTGGGTGATATTAGTTATAAATGAAACAACCCTCGAACTTGGAACACCCTATATTGGTGAAGTCAGCAATCGATCTTTTACATCCTGCACCGTGCGATCACACATCTTCCGCTTCTACCTACTTCATACCAAAAATCGCACAGCACGAGCACAAGGAATAACCCAGATCACGACCCAGATCTACTGCCCTGAGGCCCTGCTCCATAGTCATGAACGTCACATTGTCCATCACCGCCTTCTCCTTCACTTATAATAATAATAATCTGGGTAGTGTTAGACCTCAATCGAGGTGTGCAGCATGGACCTTTATTATACTTGTAGTACCTTCTCCTTCAGTTGTTTACACCGGGAGGCATGTCATGCACAGGCGACGCTTGTCAATGGTCACTAGCAAGCACTTAATCGGACTGATTAGGCGAGACAGCACTGGTTTGTAAAATAAAAAGCGGCTAATAGAACGACGAAAATTCCACCTTGAACAGTACCACTAAAAGCACGTACATAGTTACTAATTAATCAGTTCTGTATAGGCGCTACTAGAGGAAAGACGAAAATTCGACCCATTGCTTCTTAAATTACTCTACACAAAACTATCCACGTGTCATTCTCAACAAAGCTAATTTTTTGTCCAAAATAAAGGCTCACTTTCAAGAAAAAGCAACAATGTGTAATGCTGCATTACTATAATCAAGCGCTAATAACTGCTCTTACTATAATATAATGGCTATTACTGTGCAGTAAAGAGGCAGAATAGTAGTTTATTATGCAGGGCATGGAGTGATAAGCTGGCCAAGTGGCTTGCAAATTCTCCTATTTAAATGGCAGATACCTGGCATGAAAACTACATAACTACACCATTCAACTTTCAGGATAAAATGATAAATTCATGGAGTGGAATTTTCATCCCATGGTCACTAGATGACCATTTAATACTCAGAGAGTGGCACAGTCCTCACAAAATGCTATGGTGATTATGGGAAGATAGATGTTATCACATGCCCATGTGCATACACAAGTTCTATGAGCACAGCATTACATTTGTTTTCAAGATTCCATTGCCACCTTGTTATTGCGACATTTGCCTTCAATCTAATGGGCATGCAAAGTTGAATTTAAAATTCACATGCTACAATGCATTTCAATTATACTCAAGACGCATCATTTGCATCCGCCAGTGGTTCTGATGGCTCCTCCATGTGAAATGCCAGGACCTAATATTATGCCATGTAATAAAGATGAAATACAAGCAATTATGTCAGTGGCATACAAGAGGGGTGGTGACCAGCTAAAATCTACAGAAACTATTTGATCTCTAATATGGATACCAACATCACTGTTGGATAGAAAATAATACACTGGACCCAAGATACTGGAAAGTTTGGGCAAGCACTTCTTAATAGTGATTTTTATAAGCAGTGACTTGTCCAAGTGTCAAGTCCCATAAAGACTAAAAATGCATGTCACAATATTCTGAACCTCAATGACTTAGTAGTACCAGGAGGTAGTACCAAGAAATATTTGATTCTTCCGTGCTCTAATTTAGTGAAAATGGCAACGAAAGAAGCGAATGTGATAAGTAATGGTGATTTGGAACCTGTTAACATGTCCTAATTTAGTCATGTATGTGCTGGACATTAATTCAGCCCTTCTGCTAGCGACATTTTCCAATGTGAAAGAAGTGCAAACTGAAGTGATAGAGTGCGAACCGAGTCAGTAAGAAATGGTAGGCCTAGGGTGATGTCACCAGCTGTGGACAAGCCTTTTTCTCCAAATATTGTCCCCAGCTGGTGATGTCACCCAAGGCCTACCACTTCTTACTCGCACAGCTCGCACTCTATCAATTCGCTTTGCACTTCTGCCCCACCTGAAAATGTCACTAGCAGTACCACGGAATTAATGTCCAGCACTGTACTAGTCCTAGCCCTAGTCCTTTAGATCCATCAGTTGACAGAGGCAGACCTGTCCTTTTTCGGTGTTTGAAACTGAGACATACAAGCAGGTCGCCTAGTGGTATGTAAAACCAGGGTGTGGTCGCCGAAACTGAATGTCTAGTTGCCATTCTTGTTTTAAACATTATGTCACATTTTAAATATTAATTGTTAATTGGGTGCCACAAACACCACAGAGTCACCAAGAGCTTCAACAGGAAACAAATTGAAAATGCGACCAGAATCAGAGCAATCATAATTTTATTACTGAAAGAAATGTAATTTCGGGAGGAAAAAGCTAGTCGCCAAAACTTCGATTACCAATTGATAATTTTAAGTCGCAAAATGCGACTGGCTACTGCTAATTCCGAACCCTGTCCTTTTTGTCTTTACTGTCTGACAGGTCCGACAGATCTGAAGTACTACGGATAGAACAAGTGCTAGAACTGTCCCAAGGATGTCATTGGGTTAACCCCCTAGTTAATGTTCATGATGTTATTACAACATGTAATTTGTCTCCTCTTGGCTATTTTCTTGGGTTGGTTTTTCAGTCTACTGCTAGCTATTTTTAGCAAGGATCGCTGTCAACAACTAGTAACCATGGTAACCTACAACAAAGTTTGCATCAGAGTCCCGACTAGTACTAGTAACCATGGTAACCTACAACAAAGTTTGCATCAGAGTCCCGACTAGTACAAGCAAGCTGCTATAGCCAACAAACATCTGGGAATGCACTTCTGGAACTTCTCATATTTCAAATTTCCATGGAGATGCCCTCATGCAACAAAACCGCAATATTTTTTTTCCTTTCGCTGCATGATGGCGGTATCTCCACGAAAACAGGAAAAGCGGGAAGGTTCCAGAAGTTCATTCTCAGATGTCCGCTGTTTTAGGACCATTGCACCAGCGCAAAATTCAGGTCTACTCTCATTATTAATTGTTGCCAACAATTAACAACATGGACCTGTACCTGTACCTTGCTTGGAATGCAACTGGCCTACAGCAGCATCAAACGAATCACATTGATAACTTGTAGCCTACTAATAAAAACATGAAACAGCTGGCTCATACTACTTCAGCCGGCTAATTGGGCTCACCAAGTGACGCCAAGTACTGGTCCGAATCAGGTAACCTGTCGTGAGTATCTCGCACCACAAAGTGGTCCTCAAAGCCTAGGGTAACAGTAGGAGACGATGATCCTTGGAATGACCCCTCTCCAGTGACACCAGAATCAACCTTGTCTTGTTCAGGTCCCCAGGGGCTTTCAAGTGCCGTCTGCTCCGTCATGTCAGTGGTCCAAGGCCACCAGCAACAGAATCTGATTGACACATGCGTGAGAAACACACGGTTGTAAATATCACCTGAGATTGACTATCGACTACGCAACTTACGCCAGGCGCCTGCCCCCTACTTGTTCAAAGGTGGCAGGGTTTAGAGAAGAATCACTTCAATTGTGGACACATTCATAACAGATGATTCTACTGTCAAACTTGGATAGTAGCTATTTATTTGGAATATTTTGCTCATTTGTGGGTGTTGGTGATAATTACTTGATAAGTGGAGTAGTGACGTATTGATTTTTGTGACGACTGCTAGCGACATCTGTTGCAATTTGTACTAAGCATCTTGGGCTTGGTGGGCTGGGTTAGAAAATTGTACTTGACTGCCATCTGGTGGACAAAATTAGGATGCCGTCTACGCTCGACCGTATCTTACTACATACTGTATAAATGCAGGGTAAATGGTACAGATTGTCAAAGTATTGTGCAACCTGTTTGAGACAATCAAGTTGATAGCTTCCAACCAATACCACAATTTTGAAATTAATAGCAATTCTAAATGCGATGAATAATTCGAGCAAATATTCACTGAGATAATGTTTTGTTGTTAGGCCTACTTTGTTTAGTAAAATCCCTTCTCGGATGTTCTGGAAGTAGTGACGCTAAATTTAGGTTGCGAAAGTAGGCTATTCTTACATATTTGATGATCAATGCAGATATGACCTGTATGTAACAATTAAGCCTCATAACGTATGAAATTCAATTACGCGTATTTTAAAAATGCAACACCTAGGCTATTCAGTTTTGTTGGACCTACTTTCTGAAAGTGGTTTTGCAAGATGCAAGAATTCATTTCAGTATATTTACCTAATTTCCGTGTCTTTCAACCTCAGCACTTGCTATACTAATCCGAGAGTATATAGGCCTACAACTGCGCATATTTTTTTAAATTATAGCCATTTTAATCGTTATGTTAATTAAAATTTGAATACTACACGGATTTGTCGCAGCGATATCAAACACACGAGTTATCATTGACAATCGTCCTTCCGAAAAGTCTTACGATATATAGCCCTGCAATGGGTACCAAAATACACCAATTAAATAGGTAGGCTTAATTGGTATTACAGTTGAGAATCCTTTGTCCGAAATGCTTGAAACCAGCAGTTTTTCAGAATTCGGATTTTTCGGATTTCGGAATACATATGTAGCCTATGATACAAGTATATTTGCAACTATATGAAATGGAACGGATTTGGGATGGGATAAATGCCCTATAACGATATCGATATACAGTAAAACTTCTATAATTCGAATCTCCATGGGACCGGAAAAAAAACTTCCGAGTTATAGAAGATTCGAGTTAGGGGAGTTTATTTCCTATTCTTTTACATTGTGACCAACCAAGCTATAAGTCGAATAATATTATTATTCGACTTATAGAGAACTTCGACTTAGGGAAGTTTTACGTGCATTATTTTCTTAATAGAGATTATGTATAAACCCTGTAGGTAGTTTTATATACATTATAAATATTTTTTATACGTGCAGGTGCAGGTAATGACGCTAGTAATGTCACATTCACATGTAATTTTCTATTTGTGGTGCGTCATGTCAGGTGTCAGCACTCAAAAAACTTTCGGACTTCGGAATTTCGGATAAAGGATTATATCAACCGTATTCATAAAATATCACTGAGCATGAGCTACAGGTAGGCCTACGTATTATTTAAAAAGAATTATGTCTTTATTTTTATTGTTTATTGCAAGGTATTACAACTTCACGGATTAGGTTAGGTTTGATATTGGGAAAAAAGTGATGTTAATACTGAGTGTCTTACAATAGCTATAGGTTCTCGCCTTATGTTCCGCAACAATACAATCCACACTTGCGACATAAAAATTCCTGCATTTTTCAATGTCAAAATCCCGATTAATATACCTTGTAAATCTAGAAATAGTTTTTTTCCCCAGTCTGATAATATATTGTCACGTGAAAAAATTTGCCTGTCGTTATACATAAATCATCAGTGTAAAAATATGCACATTTAACCATCTCACGAAAGAAAACGATTAATGACGTGCTAGAGCGCTGCGCCGCTGCGTCATACACTACAAGCACTACTATATTCTAAGCATGGAAAGACTTGTAAGCTGACGGGTCATCATAGTAGTCCACATGCTCTCCTGGCTTAAACTTCCCTTCCTCCAAAACCTTGATCAACTTCTGAGCCGTCATGGACGGCGTGGCCAACACCCCCTTCTCGGTAGTTTCCTTCGCCACCTTCTTGGCATCCGCCCCTACACCCGTCATAAACTTGTTAAACAACTGCGTCCCCACCACCCCTGGCGCGTAACACAGGACAGTCATACTGGGCTCCTCCAAAGCCAGAGTCTGGAACATCATGTCCCGGGCCCCTTTGACAGTGCAGTACAGGCTGGTCATAGGAATAGGCTGGAGACCAGCCTGTGCGCTGATCTGCACCACAGTCCTCTTCGCCACCGCCTCCTTGGTGAACACCTTCAAGAACTGCGTGTTCAGGCAAATGGTCGAGAAGAGGTTGCTGGTAAAAAACCGTGTCATTCCTTCCAAATCCTCCTGCTGCGAGACCGGAACTTTGGTCTCTTCCATGTGTCCAGCGTTGTGCACGATCATTACGTGGTCGTAATCGGAGGCTTGGCATCCCAGTTCTTGGAGACAGTCGGTGAAAATTCGAAGGTACCGCTCATTGTTACCGGTGGTCAAATCGATTGGAGCGGTCTTCACCTTGATCTCAGGTGAAGCCTTTTCTACCTGGGTCTTGGTGTCGCTGAGACCCTCGATGCTTCTGGCCAGTAGAAGCATGGCGGAATCTTTCTTCATCACTTTGGATACTTCGATGGCGATACCCTGGCCGATGCCACGGCTGGCGCCCACCACAGCGGTGAACATGCGCCCTTCCCAGAATGATGAATCTTTCGGCATGATTGATGCTTTCGATAAGACCTTGCTCTTTCCGCACCCTATTTTTGCGCTCCTGAAACATTTACGAGAATTTGAACTGATGTAAATCCAGCGATTTTAGTTGTATTGTAACTGAGACTTGCCCGTGAAATTTTCAATCAGATTCTGAGAAACTGCTACGTATTCAATAGGCTGAATAACATGTTAGGTGACAAAAATGCAAGGCCTAATTAGCATTTGTAACATTTTCCACGAATTCATTGAATTACTGTCTACGTACAGCAAAAGGAAAAAAAAACAGTGCCTTACCAAAAGTTCCAAACGAATGTCCAGGCCTTTCTCCGAGAGAGTTCTGACTACATATGCCCTTGTAATTTTTTTTCTCCCCAGGTCTCCAACAGTTTCCGATATGCATTGATTATGCAACTTTACTACCTGTCCAAGGACACCATGATCAATGCTGCATACTGACGAAGCCGTCATTTATCACCTTCCTGCTGATATTACGATCACGTCTCGAGCTCCCCCCCAAATTATCATCCAGTATCAATTACCAATGGCGACATGATATCAGATTCCCTTTGCAGTTTTACCGCCGTGTGTTTGTGATGACGTATCCGTGTTGCTATCGTGACACCTCAGGTGTGACCTCTCGGATGAAACACCCTAAGTTTGCACGGCATCTGTTGGTATCCATCCAAACCTGCTCATCAGTTGTATTGTCACCACACCTTGCGCGAATATGCAGAACTATATATTCTTGGTTTCTGATTCCAATAATGACGAACATTAGAGCATATGAATCTCAGAATTCTCAGGTCCTATCCTGAAGAGCTCTCTACCGTCAATATTGAAGGGAGGTTGTGAGGTGGCAGGTGATAGATTTGGACGGATTGGCCCTCCTCACCTGGCACAGACCTTTCCTCCGATGATTTATCACCGTCGGGGGCAAGCCAGGTTTGGAGGGGGCAGCCAAGAAAAAGCGAGCCCTGAGGGTTGACACATGACTGACAGCCTCCTATATGCGAGTCTCTCCCACACAACCAAATGTTAAGTCATGACAGTGCCTGGCCCCCTTCTCTACAAAGGATCGGTGTGTCGGTGGGATTGGATACAAAAATGGTTTAATAAGATTTTGCTCTATAGTCCTGGACCTACCAGTGTGTTCTAGGAAGGGATATTAAGCTGTCAAGATATACAGGGGGTGACATGGATGCTGATATTTTTTGAGGTTTTTAGAGCCTACTAATGTCACTTGTGATAGGTCATTCAGGAACACCCAACACCCGTAGTATCAGCTACGGGTTTTCGGCCTGCAAAGTGTAGTCCCAGCCCATCTCTGTTTTCCCACGTATATAGAGATACCAGTAGCACCGAATAGGGTGCTAAAATGGGCAATAGGACATTCTAAGCACTCTCGTGCGTTTCCCATGGAAATTGAAGGCTGCATCTGAAAAGGGCCTCATTCCACTAAACACTGAATGCAACTGAATGGAGATAATAATTAATGAGAAACTGGTTTGAAATTGCACCATTCCCACTACGACCCGAAACTTGTAAAATTCATATGAAGTAGTACTTAGTCTATTTAACAGTTGATAAAAACTCAAGGGCAAAGGTTCTCAGGTATAGGCTACGTGTCGATACCATTTTAATAACCCATTCTTAAATATGAACAATTTTTTCTACACGTACAGTAACTTCAACAAGTGCCCTGCACATTTATCTTGACGTCATCCGACAATGTGCATTTTCCTAGTTATTACCAATGGTGATCCCCCGAATATGTATAAACACATCAAAACCGTGACTTCCACAGTCCCTCTGAAAATCACAACTTTCTATACGAAAGCCAACATCGACTCCTATTTCTTGATAAAAATTATAGTTCTTAGAGTCACAATAAAACTAAACAACCCCCCATGAATCCTTCTTACCAGGAACCGTGCACCTGCTAATCCCTCCGGTTCATGACTTAATCCGCACGCGACTTTATCCCCTCCTAACTTTATTATCATCTCCTAACAGGTACCATTCCACTTAACGGTTATTGTTACGGGGTAGAGCAACTCCTTCCTTTGCTTCCGGTACCGGTACTCTCGAGAAAGTAGCCGCTCATTTAGTTCCTTCAAGAACGAGGTTTAATAGCACCAAATATTGTATTCCAAAACTTATGTAGTAGATACGATCGCTCGTTATTACAGCTCATTACTAATGAACAGCAGAGTATAACCCGCCAAGGTGGTCTAGGACAAACTATATGAACCGGAGAGGAATTATTGATATTGTCAGGCAACAAAGTAATAAAAGAAAATATGCTGTCACTGCACTTGTCATAATATATACCTTTTATTGCAGGTAACCAACAAAGCCTAGTTTGCAAAGGTCGATACGGTTTGAATTTATTAGCCTCCACAGGAGTGGAAGTGAAACATTAAAAGTGGCTACTTTTTGAATGTGGTATTTTGCGTTGTCAAGTGCGTCCACCCCGCCCACTAATTTGTAGCATAACGTGTCTTGAAGGTAAGAAGAGCTCCGGCAACATCTGACAACTGCGTAGAAAATTCCCCTCCGGGTGGTCCTTTCCCTTTGGTTTCGGCAGTCGTCTTTTATGTTCCCTAGTCTTGTTTTTACTTTCTGTCTGGATAACACAGCAGAAAAAAAACCCCCAAAATCTTTTACTACATAATTATCCCAAAGCTATTCATGTATTCAAGGACTCGAGTATTTGCACTACTCAGCGGATAAGGTCGGTGGCCATAATTCACTCACGTTGCATGACTCTTTACCAATGGTTATTTTTGTAGAGGCGTCTCAATCGGAGCAGGGTACAATCGGCATTTCTCAAAAAGCTGATGAGAAACATCACTGGCACGCAACATTTGGCCAGGAAACGGGTGATTTTTGCCCCCGTGATTTGTGAGGCTAACTTTTGCTGTCCCTTTTGTGAATTGGATTCACTTCTCAACCA
>KZ538552.1:24685-39604 GCA_000934665.2 Catajapyx aquilonaris
CCCCCCCCCCCCCCCCACCCCCCCGCACTTTTTTTTCCCTAGAGAAACGAAACTTTAAACATAAGGATTTGTGACAGGTGGTAGGCACGGAATCACATGCAAGGGAATTGATATAGCCCCAGATATAAACATGGTATAGAGTCGTTGGGCAAGAAGGGAGTTCCACGATTGTTACCCTCCCCTTTCCGGCCATTCCCACCAATTTGGTTCTTTTGTTTCATGTAGCACACTTCCTGAGCTGGTTGGCCATGCAGGGCAATTCGAAAAAGTCCAGCAATATTCTCCTACAACATAGGCAGCCAACGAGACATCAGCAATTTCTGCTGGAGGAAGAAAGAAAAGGTGATCAGGTCTTGACTAAGGTCTGGGGACGGAAGTCTGTGGTTTTACTGTAGCTGTGGGGACCAGTTCCAATTGTGGGGACATTTGTCGGTCCCCACAGTCTCACACACGCGAAGTGTACCATTACAGTGGGGACATGTGTAAATTAGTGGGGACATGTCCCCACTATTTTCATTTGTAGGTTTTCACAAAAGTCCATTTTTCTCAGCCTAGGTTACTTAGGGTAGGGTAGGTTAGGTAGGATAGGTTAGGTAAGGTTAGGNCCGTTTCAACCACCCCCTAACCGCCCCCTACGACACGTCTGTCTCTTTCTCCTTATTCATAACTTGATGGAAAATTTCGGGAGCCGGGAGATCCTACGGGCTTTGATTTTCTCACCATCTCCATCGGAGACTTAAGAAAATGGACACCGGGATTTGCAGAGTAACGCCAGAAAATGCTTCAAATCGATTGAAAGGCTCACGTTTTGCGACTCGTATAACAAAGGAGCAGAAAATGACATTGGCTGACTCTATGACATCATGGACTATAAGACGACAGAATTTATGCGCAATATAAACTGAAAATTATGTATACATTCGGGCTACTCCGAACTTCCCAATTTATTGGTATTGAGTATATCACATACGCAGGTACTGCACATGCGTACTAATTTATTAGAGTATCCTCAGCAGAATAATCCACCCAGCTTATGGGCAACTAAATATCTCCATTTGTTTCACTGGCTCCAAACAATACTTCCCGAAACGCCTCTATGGACCTAAGTGGATGTTGAGAATCATCCTTTGGCGCTAAATCATCAGCATTATGAGGACTCCCCCCCCCCCTTTCNCCCCCCCCCCTTTCCTCTTCCCCCTGAAGCGCCGCCTTATTAATTTAATTGCTTGCTCAGGCATTGAGGGAATTACCGGTAATGATTTAACGAGCGTGACGTCACGACAGGGAGCACCAATGGAATGGACAGGAAATTGATTAGCAAGGGATAAAAAGAGCGCTTTTCTACCCCCAAAGTTCCTGTTCCTTCATGGGAATTGAACGCGTCACAATTGACTGACTGTCAGCAGGTGAATAATAATAAAAAAATCTTGCTTTTACACCAAGTACCAAAAAAATTTCTACTTGGATGCGAAACGACAGGAAATGAATATCCTGACCTGTCATTAAGTTTTGTCAACTTCAACTCTGGTGGCAGTTTGTGGGCATACAAAAAAAAGAAAGAAGTTAAACTCAGTTTGAAACAAGAGGCGCTTCTCTCCTTTCAAGTTCGGAATTCGCCAAAGTTTAATTAGAAAGTTAGGCGCCTTCGGCATGGCGACTAGGCGATAGGTGCGCTTCCTTCCCCCTTCTAAGGAATTCCAAGAGATTGCTCCAAACTGCACATATGTTAGAAAAGAGACTAAAAATTCAGTGTACAGTGGGACTCGTGACAAGTTTAGTGCTGCGTGACAAGAGTTGCTGTCTGACTCCTCCGTGGGAAGTCGAAGGTCTTTTTGGCCCTTTCTAGCCCCCCCCCCTCCCCCACAAGGTCGTTCAACCTCCTCCAGCCCCCACCTCCCACAAATTAATGACTGGAGGNCCCCCCCCCCCCCTCCCCCACAAGGTCGTTCAACCTCCTCCAGCCCCCACCTCCCACAAATTAATGACTGGAGGATGAGAGAGGCTTGAGACTAACGGGAGTAAACCGTTCGTTCCACACCTGCTAGATGCTATGCTACTATGTGCTTCATGTTTGCATCAGCCCTATAAGAGCATCCCTTCCAAAGACTTGGAACACCCAATACTTCAGATTTGCTTTAAAAAAAAATATTAACTTAAAATTCTTGTACATTTCCGCAATAATTTTATTTAAAACAAATAATTTTTGAACATGTCATTATAAGTATCAGGTGCACTCTTTGGGTGGGGGGGGGGGGGTTGATATTAGAGCACCTTTTTGTTTGGCTATCTCCTTACTTTTTTGGCATACTTTCCCCTCCATGATTGGCGTACTTTTTTTGGATTCAACGAGGCATAAGTCTGATCCACTACTTTCTACCTTACCTTACAAAAAAGGTGTGGGAAAGCAGAGTCCTTGACTAGAACGAGTTGTGTTCAAAAAAAAAAAAAAAAAGGTCGTATAAAAAAATCCAAGAGCGAATCACGATCACGGGAGGGGTGGATATCCCTTGGGGCGCCGCCGATGCTTCCATTATGCATGCCATTACCCTACATTATGCCCATCTTGGCCAGGGTACATTTTGGATTGTGCTAGTCACTCACCAAGCACCAGCAGACAGCCACGCAACCCTCAGGCTAAGAGGAGAAGCGTTCACATACCTGTGAAAAGAAAATGGAACCGTAAAGACAGTCACTGCAACGCAAAAAGAAAGCGACAAAATCCTTTCCAACGGCTCTTTCCCAGAGGGTCAGGAAAAGAATGTTGCTGCTAATAACTATTGCTGTGCACCTACATTTAAGCCATGTTACCTCGACACTAATGGCTGCAGGTTTTGTGGCTGCCCACATACAGGGTGTGCATAAAGAAACAACGCGATTTGAATTAGGCGCAGTTAATCATTTTGCATCGCTAGATTATGCATGGACTCTCAGGTAGCATGCAGTTTCAACTTTTCTGGCTCAAGATCATCTCTCAGGGTGCTAAGTACTCAACTGTATCGACGAATTACAAAAATATATATCAAATTGTTTAATATAACTGTACAAAAATTGCAAATAATATCACTAAAAATGCAAATATTTATCAATATGCAACATTCTATGGCCACCTGATATATGCCCCTTGTTAGTAACACTTCGCACTGTGTGTGTGTGTGTGTATGATCTGGTATGTGCCTCAGCCCACATAATACAGCCGAGTCAAGTGGGGATTCGACTAACAATATCACGAGTGGAGATAATATCTAAATTGTACCAAATGCCAAAATCGTGCTTTTGAATAATTCAATTTCGTGCCCCTGGTTTACCAACAAGGGAATGAATATTTCTCGTTACCCTTCGCCTTGAACACAGTGTTGAGGCCTGGAGGGCAAACTACCCAAAATTCGAGCGAGACTAAAGGTGTGCAAAATCAGCCCTTTGACAAACCATAAAGGGCTTCCAACAGGCAGGACCTTCTTTTCCGCAGCATTTTTTTATTTTTGTAGTAGCCCCCCCTTGTTATGAATCCAGCATATTTCTCCTGTCAGTGATACTCATATGGACTTTCATAATAATTGGGTTTACCCACATGGGGTACATGCCCTGTGGGAGTTTCGACCTCCGTCGTGATTGCACACTAATGCCAGTTTTGGCATGGGAACCATGTAATCTGGAGGAATTTATTCAGATTTTTGTATATAACCCCAGTCAGGCTAGTTTTCTAGACAGGAAACAGCGAATTGCCAATACTTTTCTTCTACCAGCCCTGTGGTCCCCTGAAGGATTTTTTTTTTGAAAAAAAAAGGGTCAAAAGCGGCAACGGTGGAGGAGCCCCACCAAGTTCTCTTTTTGTAGCTTCCGTCCGGCAGAAGTCCTTGCATTCCGACCAGGAAAGCAGCCCGAAGGCTAAAAATGAGTTGGAAAAAAAAATTCCATGATCAACTCTACCAAACTGATCATTAACCATTCGGTATCGTACAGCCGGCAGGTAATTCGTGAACAACAGCCCGAATTTCGCAAATCCACCACCACATGGGGGCCAAGCACACAAGGTGTCAAAGAAACAAGACCGATTATTGACCCACCCTTGTTGGTTTATTTGTACACACCCTATACCATGTATGTGTGTAGCATTAATCTAATTCTCTCCACTTTCCATATATCCATGGGACACTGATGATGAATTGCCTATGTCGCCACTCATCCCCAAACTCCCCCTATTTTAATTGGATAGGTAATAATGCCTTGGAAACCTTCCCCGAGAAGAGTTATTGCTTGCCGGAGACTTATTTCCCCGCGACCACCCACAATAACTTATTTATTACACGAGGAGGGGGAAAGACCGGGTTATTGAAGTCTATAGGCCACCCAAGATATATCGATTGCTGGTCTTTCTCGACTTCAAGAATTTTCCCCCTTTTTTGGGGGAAGGGAGTGCTTATGTCTCACTTCGTGACCTTTTTATGTACAACACGCGTCGAGAGTGATGAAAACAAAGTTCATTTGCCCGTGTATGTTGTTGACCCCGTGCTAACGGAGCGACCTTTTTTTTTCCTGATAAGAACTAAGTGAGAACTCCAAGTTCGAAATGGGTCTCACGATATGAACTGCAAGTGGAGAGCGCTATATCATAATATGATTAGTGTTCTTCAGTCCTGAATACTAAATGAATCAAAATGCGCCAGATTTTCAATATTAACATAAGATAGTCGATCAGTCAAAAAAAAAATTTACTAAAATTTTAGCATTGAAAATATATGAATATTCTGGCTTAGAATGCAAAACTTTTAGAGGAAACATGCAGCTAAAAGAACCGCAAGTTTTTTGCTGACCCAACTTTTTAGCAGTAAGGCTTGAAAATTTTCTCCTGATAATTTTGAGGAAGATCTCTCCAATGGCTTCCATACCAAAGTCCTGACGGGTTAGTTTTCCAGAGCGGAAGTTCGCTAAACTCCTTAAATGCGGCTAATGAACGTTAATTGCCCTTCCGCCAACCATACCATGACCGATTAGACAAAAACCGCCTTTTTATCCTTTTATTTCTCTAGCCATCGCTACCCTAGCAATAAAACTCGGCACGTTTGATGAGGTCAGAATCGAAACCAAACTCAAGCCCTTAAAATATGACCAGATCTAGTTCACACCGAACCTGCTAGTAACAGCTATTTTTACAGAAAATAATATAAAACTGTCAAAAATTGCTAAGTAACCTTATAGATGAGTCGGGTCTCAGGAGGATATATTAAATGTTGGAAATGACTACACGTTTTCACTATGACGATTTGGGTAAATCTCCAATTTTGTATACAAGATGTTCCAATGGAAATTATCTTAGTGGTGACACTTTGGCACTAAGCTGCTTATTTTAAGCAGCTACTTTTGTATAGTTACTTTTTATTCGCTGCCAATATTAGGTTGTATGGATCCATCCTCCTCCTTCTTCAATGACAGTAACAATATTTCTCCACTTCCAATACCCCCATAATAGCCTTTCAGAATTCATATTTTTCCGGACTAAATCCTCAGTCCGAATCCAGCTTGGTCCGGTATTGAAAAACCAGATGGTCCAGCCAACATGGGCGATGACAGGTGGCTCCTATTCCCCTTTCCCCGCACCCCAGGTCCCAAAAAGTGACCACAAAGGAATTATGCTCTTCCTTCCAGCACCTGCTCCAAAAGAAGCCCATAACCGCCATCTGCAGGCTTTTTTTTTTTTTTTTTTTTTTTTTTTNTCCCCACATTTAAAGGCAAAAGCCAGCAAAAATCCTTATAGTACAGGTGTAGTGTAATTAACCCTGGTGCAGTGGCCGTCTAAGGAAACAGTTGTCAGTGGCTGATGACGGAAGAGGCGGCGGAACAGGCAAAGAGGCCGCTAGAAATTGGCGGCCCCCAAGCCCCCCAACCATCTTCCCCGCCAGAAAATGTGCAGGTGTACAGGCAGCCACAAGAAGCAATCAGTCCAGCTCCGCCAGCTGGCAAATCCACCTTCCTTTTGTTCTCCCCACCATCTTGTCTAGATTAGGAGAATAGACCCCCCCTGACACTATAAAAAAAAAATGGTGGTAAAAAAATATATATCGGACGTCACTCTTTGCCTGGTCTGGTCTAATTTACGTCGACAGCTAAAACATCGGTTGCGTTTTCTTTGGATCTCTAGGCTCTTTGCCATCCCTTTGATCGGATTTTTCAACCTGCCCCCCCNCCCCCCTTTTCAGTTACGGATGCCATCTTCTTGTCTAGGAAGGTTTCCTTTAACGGTTTGCGAGACATGGGTACCGATCGCTTTTTGCGCTTGACTTATCGCTTCTTGCTTGACTCTGACGGCCGCTTGATCACATAGGGAGGAGTTTTACAGTTGCGGGATACGATGCATGCTATTTCGAACGTTCAAAGCTAACGTTTTGGTTGGCAATGAGAATTGTACGCATCCCCCACAGAAGGTTGTCGTTGTTTAGAACGTTGTGAGCATGTGTTTGCAACGTGATTAATCGATTTTCATTTTCGTGGTGTATCGATATTCTTGGGTCACGTCCTGAGCCACATGACTTCTATACTTCTCCACTTTATTATTCGTGTACTCTATACATTGCAACCGGCCCTTACATCAGCCAACCTTTACACTGTGCTAATCATAGTGTTTTTGAGCTTATCGGGCATGTGCTGATTGAAAATATGACCTAAAGCACATTTTTCGCAGGCCGATGTTTCTGTAATCAGTGTTTTGCATTACATAACGGGCTTGTTGTGCGAGGAAGTTCAAGTAGCACATCGCAACAAGGTTCGATATCTTGTGGCGTACTATATGCTTTACATAACGCATATGATTGTTTGATAAACCCTCACAATTTAGCACCAGATTTGTTGAGATCTGTCATTGGAAATATAACGTTGGGTGTGTAGAATTCCACATTTAAAACAGAAAACAGCGTCAGGAAAACAGTGGCAATAACATCGCAAATACCAGAATTATTGTTTATGGCCTGGTTTTTCAGGTTGTATTCAATTAGTATGACATCATGGTGTGACTCCAGTGTGAAGTCATTAAT
This sequence comes from Catajapyx aquilonaris, assembly GCA_000934665.2. NCBI lineage: Eukaryota > Metazoa > Arthropoda > Diplura > Dicellurata > Japygidae > Catajapyx > Catajapyx aquilonaris. The sequence continues at coordinate 31,711 of KZ538552.1, forward strand.
GCATGAGGGTATATTTCCTTATGCAGATAGTGGACTATATTGTCAGAAGCAAAAGCAGCAAGTTATGCGTTTTGAGAACAGGTCAACGTGAAATTATCCAGATAAAATTTTTAATAATAGAAACTACAGTATTCTAGATATTTCACAACAATTGCAGGGTTTAATTTATATGAAGGACACGCCTGAAATATGAAAATTTTAATCACATCTTAATATCTTATATGTGGAAGAAGCACACTGATGGTTAACAGGAGAAGACAGCCTGTGAATCTCCTGGTGACATCTTTATGGTGGGAAATGATTCACATATGCCTGGTTGCACCAACAAAATTACCGGTCCGATAGCTCCTAATGGACAGATAGGTAGACCTTTTAACATGTGCTATCGGTCCGTTAGGAGCTATCGGACCGGTAACTTTGTTGGTGCAACCAGGCACTAATGTATTACAGCCGATTGAAACGTACTAATTATTCGTCTTGTTAAATACCGTAAGCATTCTAGAAAGCTTGAAGCAAAGTCTCCTACTTTTAAAAATAAGCGCAAATTTAATGTTGATGAAAATGATCTTGTACCCAACGTCGAATAAACGGAAAAAGGGACAGATAACCATCATACATCGTGGAACATTGCGTTATAACTATCTCTTACAGGTTATGTTATTTAATATCTATCCTGTAACAGAACAAACAAGAGCTCTTTGAGAAGTTCTCACGCGATATATCCAGGAGTTCACTACTTTTGCAAAGGTGCACTGAAGTTTTCAAGTGAAACACAATATCCATTTTAATATCAATTTTTTTAGAAAAAATAATTGTGGTCGTATACGACAAATGCCTGTGTACCATATCCCGCTGTCACGCTCTAAATGTTACACGTTACGTCAAACATTCGTGTAAAAATATCAACTTTATGCCTTACAATTCCTGCCGTTTCTGTTGTTGTTTTTTTTACTCGTTAGCTACCGCTTTCAAGTACTAGGCGTTGCAACACCAATGACCATTACTCACTGGCCGGGAACAGTCTAATGTCTTAATTGAGTAAAATTCGAGTACTTCAGCTGGTTAGCACTCGAGCCAAGATTGATGCATGGACCGCAGTCTCCTGAGGCCATCGAGGATCGATCTTTCAGGTACACTACGCAGTCTCAGTATTATTACAACACTCCCACCCTTCCCCCCACCCCAACCGTGCCACTTCCTGAAGTAACACCGCCAAACTTCTTGTCCCGACCACCTACCGCACACTTCACGTTTTATCGCCTTGCTTCTTTTTATTGCCGCTGGAGAAAATAATTATGAAGCCGTAATGAGGCGGGTGGGATAAATGGGCTTGCTTCGGTCGGGGAAGTGATTTATGTAATAAATGGATTTTTTGGGGGGGCGGAGCGCAGCATCCCACTACATGGTCCAGACAGGTGGGTGAATCCAGTCGTCTTGGGTGCATAGGCGGACATTTTCATTATTTGCCCGATTATGCATATTTTGCTCTACATATAGGGCGAAAGTGCACGGCGCAGTACCATGAAATTACTATAGGAGGGAACGGATCTATATAATGCATTTTGCAATATTTTCAACAGACTGTGTATATGACCTGCATAATTCAATATCAGAAAAAGTGTGATTGCATACAATCGGAGATCTTTCCCTTAATTTCGTTTATGCAACCTGGCCTTTTAGTATGGGAAACTACGAGTATACTACGCGATAAGAACCCCAAATATCGGCAAATCCATTTGGAGAGCTTTCCAAAATTCACTTGGAACCGTCCTTGACAGGGGCAATAAGAAAATCAGATCTGAGCATCGATCTGTTCTGAAACTGCATCCATACGGCGCCACCCCCCTCCTCCAGGGATGAGTTGGCGAAAAAAAGAAAAAAGAAAAAAGAAAAAAAGGAAAAAAAGCGCAGTGAATAGAAAGCAACAAGACTTTCGGATGGGGAAGAGAAGCTCCATTAGCGAACCTTTGTGCTACAATCAACACGGTCGTGGCCAAGCATTGTCACTCCACCAGCCAATAAAAGTCACCCTAGACATTATTAGCTACGTGTCCATTTGGCCGAGGACGACACAAGTCCCAAACGTTTCTTTTCTCATGACACGCGGCGTTTCAAGAGTGAAAATGTCATGAAAAGTCCCTCGACTTTTGCTTTTCTCTGACCACGCAGAACAAAGGACACTTATCAAATTATTTCCCACGATACCTTGCGACCTTCCTGTCCATCTCTTGAATTATTGCGGAAGTGATATGACCTGTGCTACCATTATTTTTTTATTATCCATAATCGCTGACGACTTTTTTTTATATGGAAATGTCTTGTTGTTTTATCTCTAAGGCGCGGTTTGTATATCGGAGAAAGGATGTGACTAAGATATCTAGAGAAAAAAAATTATGTCATCACGCAAAGGTCATTTATCCCTTGGACTCTTCTCACGTAATAGTCACATTTTGCACGGGGTCTGCGCCCTTGCAGTACACTTTACATGAAATAATAACGTAAGCAGATGCACTTTTTCCACCATGTCCGTCACGAGGCCCGAGCACATCAGATACAATCCTCCAGCTGAAGGAAATGTACTTGAGAGCCATAAATGCATATCTTAATGGGTGTAGGCTGGAAATGTGGTGAGAACACGCAACGCATTCCCCCTACTCGGGGATTTCAGGGAGAAACTTTATTTGCGCATCTACGAACCTCATTTTCTACCATCCTCCTCCCTTGGCACTAAACAGCCTTTGTGTTTCTCTCGGTTGGGGGATATTCTAGCGCATTCCCCCCCCCCCCCCCCCNCCCCCAACCAGTATCCTCCTACCTTGTAAATGTTGCTGCGCTTAATATCCGCACACCCTCCCCCATTTTTGATGACAGGATATTATCAGCCTGCATGTGTGAGGGTTGTTCCTTTTTGCTCTATCTATTCAACCAACCCTCTGGCCCATTCCTTCTTTTGTTCCCACAAATGATCTCGATTTCTCACCTACCATTCTCATTGTGCTCCGATCATCGAGCTTGGAATAGCCTCAATAACTCATTCTATATCAGGTAAAAAAAAAAAAATCGGTCAAATATATCCTTTATCCGAAATGCTTGTGACCAGACACTGTAAGAGTGAAGAAAATGTAGCCGGATATATATAATGGGTAAAGGTGTGTATTCCAGCGGGTGGTCCCTGGTGCGAATCCTAAGGCTGGTCTGCGAGTGCGAACTTCCGCAGTGGTCATCAATAAGAAAGTAAGCCTGCAGGCTCAGTTGTTTGATTACTCAAAAGTTGTTGGGGCGTGGGAGTTCTCTTCCGGGAAACCCTTCTTGTCCTAAACGCAAGCTTCCAATTGCAGTTGCTAGGCTATGCCAGGGGAACTGGGCCACAAGCTTGTTTTCTTCCTGGCCTCGAGGGGGGTTCACTCTTTGCACCGTCGACGGATTTACACGCTGACAAAATATCGAGATTGGCCTGCTAACAAAAGGGGCTAGGGGCTTAAGATTCGAGAAGATTTAAACATGCGTCAAATTTTGGCAAAACTAGCGGTGGTTGTTGATTATAGCAACAAGTCATCTCACAGCAACAAAGGGATCCTCCAGATATTAATTGTACGTGATTCATGAAATTGGAGTGTGCATTGGGGCCTGTTGACTTGAACCGCGAATGAATCCCATCAACGCTCCATAATTTGGGGGAACAAATGATGATTTTAATGATGAACCGTAAGGTTAATGCGATGCTTGAATTCAGTTGACAGAGAAATGTTAGGGAAATTCCTACGCCTTGCACACAAGGCGCTATTATCCGATTATTAGACGGCTTTTCCAGGAAGGATAGGCGGAGAGCCCGGAAGGCACAGGGGGGGCAAAGATGATTTCTCACACTCTGACCATGATGCCGGGCATTCCAATTTGTACAATAGAAAGAAGAAGAAAAAAACTCCGTTACAATTTATATTTCACGGTGGCAGGTAGAAGCTAGCAAGTTGAGAGACACGACAGGGGATGTATCCATGTCAAGGTGCCCATATCGTGCTACGTCGTTAAAAATACATGTACCCTCCCAGATTTAGACATCAAGTCCATTCCAACTTGTCCCAACAGAAGTTGAGATGCGGGGTTCAACGTCGAACTTGGCAAGTTTCCTCTTGGCCTCTACTGTCGACGACTTCCTGGCGCCGGATTGAAGTGGAAAGGACGTAAGTACAATGTGCCAAAATGCTACTGTTCCATTCAAAGACAACAAATGAGTCACTAGTGTCGGCAGCCTCCAAGTAGAAAGCCCCCCATTCAAGTCAAAAACCTACGACTAGGGATACTGTCTTGTCTGTTTCCAGCCATGTCTCCCCTGCTGACTCGGGCTTTATTGCACCAGATGGCTCTTTCTTGTTCAGTTTGCTAATAACAGTGTCGTGTTGACAAACTTTTTATGATCGCACTCCCACTGTAATATTTTCTCAGCCCAGAGACCCAGGGCTGGTTTCATTTAATTTTTTATTGACTCCAATATAAATATCATATGTTAAAACGGATGTAAAAAAATGAATAAAATAATATGCTAGAGAACAGATTAACTTGTTGTCGGAAACTTCACAATTTAATTGGTCGAAGATTGATGACACCTGTTGAGAACTTACCCACACCCTACAATTAAAATCGTTAAAATACGGCAGGCACTTCTGTATTGGAATGCAGCTGATACCTAACCCGTGCTCTGTTAAAGGTTCAAAATATTGTGATTTTGATGCCGGCACTAATGCCATTATTTCCGGCAGTGGAACTAATGATATATCCTAGGGGGGATGAAGGGAGGTCACGCTGTATCAAGTCCCCCCTTTTCCTCAAAATCCAGAAATCTGGTTGAAAAGAAAAACCCTGCTGGAGTTTCATCTTTCCATCGTTTCGGCCTGAAAACCTCTTGGGGAGCCACCCTAGTCCTTTCTCACGAAGCTTTGTGTTTGTCTAAAGGAACATTACCCCTGCGGTCTCTGAAAGGTTCCTCCAACATTTTTTTTTCTCCATAAAGAGATTCATCGATTTTGTCTCGGGGAGGTCGCCTCACTTGCAAGCAAACTTTGTCCTGCTAGGGCACATTTATCCCTACCCGAAAAAAGGGAGAAGCTGTGGCTTATACTAGGGACTTTGCCGAGGTCACAAACAAAACCACAAAAGAGGTCTAAAACGCAAAAAAAAATTGGAAGCTCACTCTTTTTGATAAATTATCAGCATGTGGACATACAGATGTCAGAAAAGGACTATTTATATTTTTCACTATATTTGCACTATATTCAGCAAAAGTGCGCAATTTTTTGGCTGTAACATGAGGAACTTTGTAATACAAAGTTACATCATATAATTGTTCACATTGTATCGTATAATATTGAATCCAACATTTCCGGAGAGAGTCTTCCCACCAGCACATGGGTCCATATCCTCCTGATGTGTGTCTCAACAAGTCCCGTTGTTTCCCTCCGATTACCACTTACGTGACCACACAAACTACAAAAGAGGCCTAAATGGTTCTTTATGTCTCCCCCTTTATCTTTATGGAGTAGTCAAGTTGACCATTAAAAAAGAAGAGGGAAGGTTATTGTCCCGGCTTTCTAACAAGCACTTTGTGATTTTCCCTTCCCCGTTTCATTTTTCGCCCTCTTTCCCCATACTTCATTACTCATCCCGACGTCGTTAGCTGTATACTCGGATGGCATGAGAATCACGTCGATTTGGTTCCGCTCCGGTTCTCCTGCAAAGTAACATCAACTCTTCCAGGGTTTTACCTACAAACTAAACCCCATAAAGTATACTGGTGCATTACAAATCCGATTATTTAACCGGTTCACCTGACAGGTGACTAAATGAAATGTTGAGCTAATTGATTTTAGGGATTCCCACAGGACCTTCCNNCCCCCCCTTGTTCTTCTCACACTTCTCCGCGCCCCGCTCAATGAAGAGAAAGCAGAACTTGAAAATCTGTTCGTGGCTCACAAGCAGTCGCCTATAGGAGCAATCGACCAATGAAATGGGCCGATACGAATTGATTTACTATTGCACTTCTTGACCCACTTTAGAGGCATTAGCCGTAAACGCGACTAATAGAGCCCGTTATTACCCGGCTCGATGCCTGAACCTAAATTATCATTAAGGCCAATTTTTGTGGAATGTAAAACTTGGGCGATACAGTCTGTCATTGCATATACTGAATTACGCAAGAACACTGTGCTCTGGTAATAAATCAGTTTGTTCCAAGTCAATCCCGTTATTATTTAGTTATTTCATTTGTGTTTTTTAAAAAAATATTAGCTGCTATAATGGCGAATGAAATTATCCATTCAAGGCCGTCTGAATTGAAATTAATTTCAGAAATGACTCATTTCGACCTCAATTTTTGTAGTCTAGACCCTCCTTCGAGAGTTAAAAAAGGATGCAGCTATTTTATATTAGTAGATAGCATTTTTGATACCATATCAACGTTTCTGTTCAAACCAAGCCTGTTTAAAAATTGTGAATCGCCAATTGCAACACACTTTCAATATTGTGTGTCCAGAACCGCAAAAATACAAAGAAATGCTGCTGATTTTTTTAATACTAAGTTTTAACAAAATTTGCGGGTAACTTCCCGGTATCCTAAACGACTGTCAACCACCATGGCATTGTCTCGCCGATACCAAATCATCCAGAAAAAATTTGGTCGCCCCAACTTAATCTCACACTGAATCACCCCGTCCTTCCTGATGACAAACAGTATTAGTCAGCCTTTTGTGGCGACCTCGGTCCAAATTGGTGCTCTGGTCATGACTCGTTTACTTAATTCTAGCGATAACAGCTCAGGTATGGTTCGTGTTAAGAAGACCAGAACATTAGGGAAGGAAAACTTGGGAGGGCCTTTGCCATCTGCTCACCACATGAACCAGTTTTTGAATAGTAAAAAAATTGTCTCGGGGGCACTGCGGTTGGTAAATTAGCTCGGATTTGAGCACCCAGCACACGTCTGATTTAATATGCCCCTTTTTGTGTGACAAAACCCGCCTGCGCAATAAAAACTCTTTTTTTTTTTGTAAAATTTTAAACGCACTTTTCCAACGTGGTCGGCCATTATTAGGAAGCTTTTTTAGGGAAGTTTTTTTTTCATGTTCAAATATTCCTGGCGCGTGTGCAGTTCCGCCCGGATTAACACTCATGCATGTGCTGGCCTCACTCAAATCGACTGTGAATTGCCCGTCTGGGCTATTTTATTACAATGCGTAAAATGGCCTCTGTGCCACCTTTCATTTTCATAATGCACCGAGAGGATGAATATTTGTGTTTTTTCCCCCCTCCAGCGCCTGCGGACCCATGCAGTACTGCGTACGCAATTACCTGTATTGCAGTTCACTGAATCCGACTGACGTATGACTAAATACCCAAGGATGAGTCATTTTAGCACCTTCAAGGCTAAATCCAGGTTGGTATTTCCTTAAGCCTGTCTGGAAAGCATTCGTCAGTTTACATGACTAACACCAAAGTAGTGTAAAAACGGCATTTGTTCCAATAGCAGAAAATTGCAGTTATATGACATGTGCACAAATTATTCATGCTAAGCTAAACAGTGTCATCCTAGAAAATGACACAAATATAATGAGATTCGCATGGCCTGAATTTATAAATATCCTCCTCTGCTCATTATGAAAAGTCTTCTTCGACCTGCCTCTTCAGAGTGGAATTTACTACAATCTTGGACCAACTTTATGAAGATTTACGTCCGTAATAAAAAGCACAGCTCTCGAACTATTAATCCCCCCCCTCCCTTTCATACCGCCTGCAAGAGAGCGAGAAAAAAAAAACGCAAAGAAAACTCAAGATCCCGCAATATTCCTAGAAAATTCTACGTAATAACAGAAAAAGGTGCGAATTTTTCTTCACTCTCCAAAAAAAC
>KZ538552.1:39612-54161 GCA_000934665.2 Catajapyx aquilonaris
CCCCCCCCCCCCCCTTCAAGGTTCGTGGGATCTGACTATTCGCTCGATTGAAGATGAAATCGTCCTTTATGAGCGGGTTTGGGGAGTCATAAAATGGCTTCGATCTTCATCTAAAGAACCGGAGCGTTGTGTTCCCAACCCACCGAGTTTCCAAGTTTATAACCTACCGTAGTTTACACACGCTAGATTATCACAGAAATGGCGAAGCGGCGAGGAAGCTGAAAAATGTCCTCTGATATAAAAAAAAGAAGAAAAAATTTTTGGAGTAGTGCATGCTGGGACACCACTAGAGAGAATGGTCCCATTTTGTGGGGACCCAGCTGCTATTTTGTGCACTGCTGATGAAACGCCATTTTTGGGGCCTATTAGTTGAGGCGAGTTGGACGAGCTGGAGACAGCAGTTAGGAGACCCTCCCCTCTTCCACCACCCCCTGCCCTTATACCCAGCTTCCTTTCCCCTGCCTCTCATGTGCCGCAGTCTCTATGCAAATTGGCCCTGCAGTGTTTCGCAGCTTTCAAACAGAAGCCATGTCGTTTGCAGTAATGAACTAGAAGCCTTGTGAAACGTTGTGCCAGAAATATCCGTTTCACACTTGTCGAGCTTTTTTTTTTATGTGGTCATATCGCATGTTGAGTTCAAAGAACGGTATTGTTAGGTAGTTTAATTGCAATTTGCAGATTTGATAATATTGGTTCAGGTTTCTCCACAGCCGGCACAACCAGGAAAAGCAATATTCCAAGTTTGGGCTAAATCCGTCCAATCGATGAGAAGATAACTGTAAGAGCGACGCCCATCGAGTGCCAAGTATCCGATTGCATACACATGGTCGGAGTAGGGGGGAATAGCCCGTATCCTCTCCCTCAGGCTGGATACGACCCTGGGTTAATATCTCACAAGGACTATAGGGTACACGAGGCGAATCGGTCACTAGCATCCCCTCACGAGCTCCAACCCACATATAATGGCATAAGGATAGTGTTGGTAATGTACCTTGATGCTATTTGAAGGCGATAAGGGGTTAATGACCCGATTGTTCCGATCCATGCAGGAAAAGCTGTTCCTTGCCTAATATAGTTTATCACAAAAAAAAGATGACACCTGGAGACTAAATTAGTCTAAAATCGAATATTACAGTATGGAGCTGACTCATCACGCAGGTATTCTAATTTTTCTTTATTTCATAGATATGCCTAAAATTACCCCGTGCTCGAGCCATTGGGCTCGAGCACGGGGTAAAATAAATAAAAAATAAAAAAATAAAGATACTCCTAAAATTATTTTAGAATATTTCTGTTTATGAACAATCTACAGCCATACTTCAGGCATATCAATCACCAAATTTTATAAATTGTCAGCTAAATGAAATGTACTGATATTAAAGTTCGCCCCCTTTTTACTCTGTTGGGTGGGACTACAAAAAAAAATCCCAATTCCATGCCATGTAATGTCAATATCCCAGCGAACCACCCAGTTCCCTTTGAGACGATCTGCATGTTTCATTCAAAGGGCAACTTTTGCACTCGCTTTGAGGTCGAGAATTTGGTAGTGGCTGGGGTTGGTGTGTCGGCGCCCTGCACTGCTTGCCTGACTGCATCCCTCAAGAAACAAGAAACCCCCCTCCAAAGCCCGCCTCCTTTCCCCTCCTACGAAAATCGGTCTGCCGTGACTCAGCTCCAAACTATTTCCCAGGTGAGAGCCCTCGTGCTCCTCCTTTTCTCCCAGGTCGGGACCTCCATTCTGCTTCCAACCCAAATACAACACTAACAACGCATGCAGTATGGAGACCTCTCCAAGCTGCTGCCATCGACCCAACATACGTTTTTTTTTTAAAAAAAAAAAACAACAACAAATACAATAAAAATATATTTAAAAAATATGAAAAAAATTCCAATTTTATGGCTTCGGATTCAACCGGATCTATTTGTCATCGTCATGGTCATATGACATGTGTCCATTCCGGTTGTCAAAATCAGAGGACAGGGGGTCCTGAATTTATTATTTGGGTGGCTACCAGGTGAACAGTGCTAGGTTTTAGGCCGATAAGGACGGGTTTTATCGCAACCGATGCTGCACAGCTTCGTTTGGAAGGATTCAGAAACCGGACCGAATGGCGGCAATGACCTCAATCGGAATGTCTTTGACTTTACAATTATCTTTAATTTCTCACATTACCAACAATATCATCCGGCATCCCTGAATTAAATGTGGGAGTTTGTTTACTAAACCGATGGGGCTAAAATGCTTAGTGCCAATGTCTGGTCTGCCAGTCCATCAAAGGAGTCCTATACCTCAAGAGGGAGGCACTTTTGTGCATGTGGAGCACATGTCCTGTCCTTCTCGGGAGTGGACTTTCGCCACAGCAATCACACATCCTCCAGTTGCTTCCAAGTGACACCGATTTTCTGCCCCGGCCTTATTTGACAAGTGCCCTCCATCATACGATTCCCAAACGCGGTGTTGTTTCGAAACTCTTTGCCGGTTACGCAAAAATGTCGGTAATTCATCCGAATTATGACGACACGTTTTCATCGTCGAGGTCAGAGTGAAAGCGGTGGATGATAATAATACCTGGAGCCCTTTCACCTATTTATAACGTTCATCCCGCCTGCTTATTTACGGCCGTCCTTCCTCAGGCTGGATATTTCCCACCTCCTTGGCTCGTATATAGGAGGTAGGCCACAATATTTTGAAGGCATTAAAAAAGTTGATTACCTGATCATAATATGGTCGGCCCAGATTTATGGCTTTTACACACTGCAATGAAAACCCCTTGAAGAAAAGCTAGACTACAATGGAGTCAGATAATGTCGCACTTTTTTTATTATTTTATCCCGCCAGTTCGTACTGATAAATCGTGGCCCATCACCTTTTTGCTGCCAACTGTGCCCAACACCTGTTATTACTTCGGTTACGCACAACAATGTGCTATGCCAAAAGTTATATCACTTTTGGGCATGACCAGGCTGAGTCAGGCGACAATAACTCATATTCTGCAAGTAATGGAGATAAATTACTCCCATTTTTTTTTGTTTTTTTTTGCCAGCACTTTTAAACAAGAGGCTGTATACAAGTAGCCCAAAAACGAGGTCTCAAGACCCGTTTCTGGTCGCAAATCCTTTTACCACGACTCTTACTAACCCTAAATTTAGTCCACAAGGCCCTGTAGAGCCAAAGTGTATGGGATGTGAGGAGGGGAAAAAACACCACCCACGCCTTCCAAGAGAATATAAGCTGGCGATTTAGGTTGGCAAGACAACCAAAAAAAAATATATATTTTTTCTCCTTCTAGTGTGTCGAATTTTTCTTCTCCCCGACCTGGGAGCTCGGAGACGGCATTGCCCCACTTTTCCCGCCTACACAAGCCAACTCTTACTTAGACTGTATACACTCTAGTTCACCACGTCCAATTTTCCTTCCAGGTCTCCATCTGACATCTACACGTCTCAGCACGTGAATGGATTCGCCCACTTCAGTCCTAACAAAAGACGCGTTTTTCGCTATTTCTGCTCCACTACTTCTGGATAGTCAGTCAGCCTAAAATCCTCACAATTCCACCATTTTCTACTGCCTCAAGGGAAGGGGGGGGGGGGGGNACTCCAGAGGTTAACCAACCCAGAGCCATAATACCATTTTGGCCTCTCAGAACTGTCGAGAAATCACGGTACTAAGGCAACCCTAGGCTGAATATCCTAGGCAAGTTTTTTTAACGAAATGACAAAAAAAAAGTATGAATGATAATCAAGAGAATGCGGGAATTAAATTCAGACAAGCTAATTTGGAACGCGGTTGGAATGAGATGAAAAGTTGAGGCGGACTTGTTGTCTGGTGCAGGCTCCCTATATTTACTTGAAAATGCGCATTTTGTTGAGATGAGAAAAAAAAGAGATGTCCCTCAAACGTTGCAAGAATGGAGATTTTTTTGGGTAGCTTTTTTTTATGGGCGAGAGAGGTTTTGGTGACAAGTTGGGCACAGGCTTCTTCAAGCCGTTGGAGCCTGATGGAAGAAAACTTCCAAGTCGTTCCTAACGTGTCGCCTTTTCCCAGGCATCATCGTCATATTTATGGGCTACACCGGGGGCATGGGATGGGACCAAGTAATATGTCCTGAGAGTCAAGTTTTGCCTCTCCAAACTGTTTAATACCTTCATCGATTTGAGTGCGCCAAAGTTAGACGATCGGTAAGTTCATGCTGGTTCACCGAATCTCTCCTAATTCAAACACGAATTTTACTAAATATGCACATAAATACTCAGATGTGCCTGTTTTTTTTACATTTTTAAAATGAACAAATGAAGAACACAAAAATCTAACATTTGTACAAGTGTCCTATATATAGCTCCACTCCTTTAAATCAAAGAACGATCTGACGTCACACCAGCCATGTTCTGATCATGCGCAGTAGTATGCTTGCAATGAGATTCGGGGACATGATAGGAGGGAAGAGCCGGGCTGATCGTGACGTCAGATCGTTCTTTGGTTTAACGGACTGTATAGGCATATCTGATTTAATAATACTGTATATTGCACAACTGATAAATTCACTGTTTGCCAAGTTGTTTATTATTGTTACAAACAGTGTAGCTGCTTACAACATTGAATATGAGTAGCATAAGCTGGGATCCGCTACTGCTGGCCTCCTGCTGATGAACACCGAAACTTTTCAAATGGAACGGGACTGGTCACCTAATTATGTGGAGCCAGATTATTATTATTTCTTTTTGTTTTTAACACTAAGACCGTCCGACAGGTTTATGAGGCTGTGTAAACGTGGTTGCGTGTGCATTTGCAAAGGCCATTTACCTCTCCCAAATTCTTGAAGGGGTCGGGAATTATTACAACAACTAAACCCGTTTGTGCGTGTGTGATGCGAGCCCGACTAAGTCTTGTTCGTACTGAAAAATGAAACTGAAGGTAATGAATTCGGCCCTGCCCCGTAATTACAAGGCCGGACGCTTTTTGTTTCGGTATCCGACCCAAAGCCACCGATAATAAATAACGTTTGATTGCGCGCTAATTGTGCTATGGTAACACAACACTGCTTCCCGCTCTTCAGAACTGGGGGTAATGACATCCAGGGGCGTTCCATCAATTATGCAACAATGCTAGATTGATGACCTGTGTTACTACATACGTCTCAAATATCAGCAAACATATTGACTCACCATATTCCCACGTTCGTTTGATCGGACATGTTTGATTCATACCCAATGCAGCTGCTTGTATAGTAGGCAGCAGGATCAATGAAACGTGCATGTGAGCAGGCTCTTGCACTGGGAGAGCCTGCAACCTGCTTGAGAGCAATCTGTATGCCCCGCTGCTATCAAATGGGGATTTCAAGACGCTTTTACTCGCAATGTTACTCTGCTGCATGGCTCACCCCTAGATATAGGGGGACCTCCCCAGATTTCTCATCCACTTTGATGAAACTCCTCCGGTATTAAAGTTCGATTAAAATGTCCACGCACAGGGTGGCTACACGTTAACAGCCAATCACATCATCTGACTATTCACGTGAAGCGCAATATTCTGACATGTAATTAAATGCCGTTGCGGCTACTCTCTCAACTATCTCAACTACCCATGGTATATGACATCTAATCTAATGTGCGTCGAATCTCTGGATGCACTGATTTGCAATCAGCACCTTGGTGCCACTAGTAAACAAAGTTGTTGCCCGCTTTTATATACTACAAGTTCTGGCCTGCAAAGTTCGCAATATCGCGACCATTTTCACCAACTTCTAGTCCAACTTGATGCAAAACAACATTTTACATAGGCGTTGCCACGACACTGCACATGAAAAATGGCTCCTCTGATAAGATAGAGGTGGGATACAAAGAGCAACGGAAGGAACTTTGTAATTGGCCGCCTGCAATGGGAGATATCACGTACAGGTAGAACTGACGTCATTGGCCAAAAAAAAGTGCACCCTGTACGTGAAGTCAGTTATATTACCCTCCACCGGCCCTTCAGGTATTTGCGCTAGAAGATTTTATCGCAAGGACACCGTCGACAAGCAAACCCGCAACTAATATTAGTCCCGCAATATATCCGTCGAGGTGGTCCTAATCTGCAGGTTATATCGTTCCTTTTGTCTCACCCATTACTTATTCCTTTGATCAATAAAAACTCGGCTGCTTGTTACACAGCTGTTTTTTTGCAACGGAAGGTGTCGTGTCCGGCACGATCGCAGGGGCATACACAATGACCGATTGATAGCCTTATCTCTCATCACCTTAAACGGAATTAACAAACACATACTTCGTAGATTTTTTTTTTTCATAGACTACTGATCTCCGCGATCTTCACAACCTCAATGGTAACGAGCATAATGCGAAGGACAGTGTCACTATACACTATCCATGCACACCATTTAAGGCTTCAATGCCACTATTTTATCCACCTTCATGTATGAAATATTATCACTTCAGATTATTTTTAACGTTCCTAGACTATACACATTGCATAATATTGTAGCATCTTGCAGATGGATAAGGCATTTTAAAAAAAAATGTGTGGCCGATGTTCCCTAGGTTTCGTGTCGTGTGCTGCACATCAAAAAGTATCCCCGGGGCGCGAAAGTGGCATTCAATCGGAAAAGGGGGGAGCCGCCCTGATCTCAAAATGGCAGGTGTCAAAAAAAGCCGGATCAAAAGTACACCTATCAGCCATAATGTGTCTCCTTCACCTCAATCCCACGTTGATCTCCCCTCCGCCTCCTACGTGTACCATCATAAAAAGACCTCCAGTCCCATTGCGACCTATATTTATACTCGGCAGGGCCACCCAGTGTTTTGGCAACTTGGTCACGCAACCAGACATATACGTAAAATCATCATATCCACAGTGAGGCCCAACCGTTACAATCATTTTTTTTGTGTATAGAAAAAGCCGCGCACACCTGTTGAACACACATGTGATCCCACGTGGGCACACATTCTTTCCAGGGCTATAAATTTGAATCACCTCAATCACGGGTGGAGCGTGACTTGGGTTCAATTTCGACTCACTTCTCAAAAAGTGTCGTGAGTCGTGTCCATTATTGGAATTGCGTTTGTTGACCTGCCCAAACAGCTGACCAGCTAGTATTAAAACGTCTCCCACATGCTGTTAGAATGATGTGGACAGAGTATCTTTTCATCTGGCAGTCCAGACCGGAGATCTAGTTTAGGACGGCGATTATCAGCGGCAATCAGTGGGTTGCAGTTTCAATCCTGGCGGTCTCCCATGCCCATTGTCTGCGAACATTGCCTCATTTGCGCAACGTTGCCGCCGCAATAAATTGCCTCGGCGGTGGCAGTGCGGAATTAGGCCGCAGTATAGGACATGTCATTCTAATCAAAAATGGGCGCATTTTGGTTGGACATTGTACTACCCCCAAGAACCTATATGAGCCCATCCCACACTAACTGCAGCTGGTTGCATTGACAAGCTATTGACACCATCGTCCTTGATTCTAATAATATTCACTCGAATAGCAAAATGGGGCAATGGCCTTCATATAGGCAAATCAACACTGCCGGCTTGTTAATAATATTGCATGCGTCTGTCGGTTGCTAATACTCGTTACAACTCACGCTTCATAGAATTTTTGTAGCTGAAGGTTGCTTGATTCAACACTTCAAAAAACGCTAGATGACACACCCACATTCAATTAACGAAACGAAAAGCGCGGTTGGTGGGCCATGAAAAGACCTCCATTTTAATCCCATCAAGAGGGGATCTGGTCATCTTATCCCCACTTTCCCTCTCCTTTCAAAATTGTATCTGTTTCGGATCAAGTCCTTACCTTATCGAAGAGGGTCCATTGCCATCAGTAGCCCCACGGTGTCCAGGGAATAGCAGGATGAGGTGGTCTTCCAACAACCTGCACACAACCGCTGAAGGAACTGTCACTTCCTATTTGTAATCACTAGACGCACTTGCAGAAATGGACTATTCCCCTTAGTACTGAACTATGCAAGGCCCTACCAGCCTCTCCCCAGTCAACTCGAAAAGGTATACAAGATTTGACTTGCTCGTGTCGCAATTCAAGACCTACTGTGTCAAAAAGAGAGACGGACCTATACCACTAGAGTAGCTGCTTAGTCAAATGACGTAAGGGGACCTCATTTTAATACCAAATATTGTGAGTCTTCGTGTATAGTTCAACATACCCTACTCATATGTAATAGTAAAATCAGGTTAACTGGAGCAGCTTACCTAATGGCTAGAAAGGTGTCGAGTGCAGTTCCACATACATAATTATATCGATGCTTTCTTGCTAGATTTTGTATCTGAAAACATCGATACGAATGTGTCATTGCACTAGGGTTTGTCATAATTTGAAAGTCACTTGTTACTGTTTGTGGGACATTTTTAATGGTCACAATCACACCAACAGTGTAGACTCGAAGAAAATGTCTTTATGGAGCTATAATATCCTAATAAAAAAGGTCACAAAGTAACTTCAGCATCACAGCAACAACGAGATACATCGCGAACTATGCAACACTCGCAGATATCAATATTGGACATTTCGTCCCTATATACACTCCTAAAAAGTAATTTTGGAAGATTTGGATGGGGTAGGTGGGAAGGTATACAGGAAGAACCAAGTGGTAACCAATCGATTCGTTCTGATCAGTCTCGACAAATACGTACCATGTGATTTGGCCCTAACTGTGATATGCAGGAAATAATGTTGCATTGTATGTGATGGTTATTCAGTGTTATAAACCTTTGGCTTGTTTATCCATTCCAGGTTTTTGATGCCAAACTCCGTGAATATTAAACTGTATTCAACGAGTAGCACACGCAGTCAAAAAAAGAATCTATCTTGGGACCTGGATCTACAACTGAGCATTAAATCCTAACTGTAAAAACAATACTACAAACCCATTGGCTTCGAGGGCACAAAGAGAGAAACAAAGGGTTGTGTAGTAAGGTTGAGATTGACACGCACATACACACAAACGGTGATATGTTGGGACCAGTTGAACTGAGCACTAGGAAGGGGGGGATGGCAACTTAGGGCTCATCTGTTACATTTTTAAAAAACAACCCACCTAACCTGACCGAACTTTCATCAATGTCCTGACTGAAGGACACCGTAGCGCGAGTTTCAATCCGACAGGTAGAACCCAAGCACCCCGCCACCATGCCCCTGCCTGCCCCCTGCCACATACTCAGTGAAACAGGTGCCGAACATGATCACGACTATTACGAGCCCACTCCACGTCATGCGTTCCACACAAGTTCGCACACCAACAATGTTCACCAACAGCAAAGCCTCTTCCAGACAGACTTTTTGGGTTTTCTGGAGTCCATAGCATATGCTGCATAACTAGGAGGCTGCTGCTGCGTCTGCTGCTTCTTGCCCTTCTTCTTCTTCTCCTTTTTGCTGCTGTCATCCTGGTGACGGGTGTGTTTCAGGGCCCAACCGGATAAAATCCGGCGAGCCTTGGATTGACGGATGGTCAGCCGGTGGAGGTCCTGATTCTTCCTCAGGGAGCACAAGATGGCCTGGTCGAATACCTCTTTCAGGTTCTTCTGGGTCAAGGCAGAGCTCTCGATGTAGCACTCTGCGTTGATTTTGTGGGACAGACGACGGGCTTCCAGTTCGGAGACAGGCTGCTCTCGGTAGTTGGCCAACTCGATCAACACCTGACAACACAAACGGCTTGTGTCAGCCCACTGCTGCAAGAATGCCACGGCACAAGACACCTACCTTCACATCGGTGCGGAGGTCACTCTGGGTGCCCACCAGTATGATGGGCGCTTCCGGGCAGTGTTTCCGGATTTCAGGAAGCCATTTGTCGCTAACGTTGGCAAATGAGGTGGGTGAAACCACGGAGAAGCACAGGAGGAACACGTCCGTATTGGGGTAGCACAGTGGCCGCAACGAGTCGAAATCATCCTGCAATGAAACGAAACATATACCATCAAACACTGCCAAATCCTATTTTCAGTCCGAGTGACCACCCCTGTCGGTTCGCATGGTAGGAGGGAAACCGGTAGTTTCGGAGACATCCATTGACTTTTTAGGGCCTAAGGAGCCAGGTGATGTCTTTGTGTTGACTGCAAGGGGAAATGGGTCACATGGCGGGGGGACAGGTGGGGTCTTTTCCCCTTCAGGTTATATTGGCTGTCTTTGCCAGAGGGGACGAGTACAAGACACCGTTGCTTGTCCAAGGTGAAACCAGACAATACACCAGCTGCGTCACCCCCCAGAATATTGTGGTACCACGGAACAGCCATGCACCAGCAACGCACAGAGCTGGAAGTGATTTGTGAGGTAGGAAATTGGCGCCTACTTCAGACACCCAACACCCCGATGGTCAAATATTTGCTTTTCCCAGTCCTGTAAATCAACAGGAAAAGAGACAGGCCGTAGAGGGGAATTGAATGACACTCCTTCCCATGCCATGCACCCACGAGATGGATGGTGTTCTTCCATGTCGAGCCGTGCGGCATCAGCATTTGCTAAAATCCCATGACCCGGAACCGGAGCCAAATGATTCGGAACTGGGCCCCCGTACAATTACTCGCCTCTGAATGGTAATGATATCGCATTACGCCGATTCTGCACGTGTCTGATTGCACTCCCCAATATACAATTTCGGCAGGGAATCCAATCGGCACTAATGCGGGTCCACAAAATCTGATAACAGCACGTATGTACCGGTTCGTGTTCGGGTGGCACAAATGCCTCTCATTACAATCGTTGGTAAACATTACCCTTCCCTGGCCATCTACTAACTTTCTCCTCCATGTTCAGACAAACGTCCTTCCTTGCTACAAAAAGTCGTGCGCAAAAATTCGCCGCCTTAGTGACAAATGAACTCTCGTGACAACCTTCACAGTGAAAATTTTTCCTGAAAAATTCTCGTTCCCGGACACCAGTACGGGCCGGTTTTTCATTAGTAATGACTTCTGAACTTGAATCACGACACCAGTGTCACCTCTACTTATGTTAGTTTACAACGTTGTGAACTTTTTTTAATGTTTTTTTTTGTCATCCTTGGTCGGGTTCGTTAGCCTTTGACTCCGCCATACACCCGCTCTGATTCAAATGGCCATAAATATTTTAATATCAGTGTTAATGCGATGGTAGCATCAACCCATTTCTCACTTTTTTTTTTAAAGGCCCTTAAATTTTGTGCCCGAATTTATTGCCGGTCCCAGGATGTGACGTACTAACTTGTCTCGCCGCCTAAGATCACAACGCTTAATTGGGTCCTGGCCTGCAATTTGCTTCACACACTCCATTTTGTCATTGTTGCAGACTGAACACTCCAAAAAAAAAGAAGAAGAAGAAGAGAACCTGTAATTGGATATTTTCCAAGGGTCACGCCTGTCACCATTGGAGATTGTGGTCATTTCCCCCCGTCGGCCTATATGATGAGGGAAACTTGTTTGTTCCACTTCCCTGTCACTTCCACGTGGGGAAGATAACACAGGGGGCTTTAGGTCTATACTCGAAACAAACAAGGGCAAAAGAACATCTCGCACTAGGCTATCCAGTCGAGACAACAACTCGCAAATTTACACTACAGTATAGCCTGCAAATTGACCGCTGGAGTCATGCTGTCTGGAGTGACCACTCGTAACGAGCGGAAAAAAAGCTGCTTACAAAAAAAAAGCGCAAGGGTGAATGAACCAAGGAAGCAGTCACGTCTGCAAACTCAACTTGGGCTCTGTATTCTATATGAAATGGCAGTCAAATGTCTTCTGTTCCCCACCTTTATTATTTTAATGATTACGATGCTTATTACTGTATGCGTAGGGTTTTTTTTTAAAAAATATACGGGGCGTGATTATGTATTCCCCCCTGCCCCCCNCCACCTGGGATCTAACGGTACTTATTAGGGGTTAGGAGAAAGCGGTGAGGTGTCTCATATCGGACGTTTATAATAAGACGGCGGTCTGGGAATTGATTGGCTGGACTCGAACTGGTTCCGGTAGAGTGCCTGAAAATTTATTGGCCGCATTGTATCTGCTAGGTCGTGCCAGTCATGTCCGCCACTTTTCGAAACCTTCCTTTAATTTATATATATAAAGACAAAAACCGCGACGCTTTTGTTCATATACGATAAGCGATATAAACCGTTTTAAATTGATCGTTAGAAAACACGAGGGGGATGGGACTTCGTTACTGGCTTATTTTAGCCATCTAGCGTATCAGTTGCTAACAGATGAATAAACATAGCCCGGCGAAACCTGCTGACTACACACACACACAAAAAAAATCTATAGGAGTGCAGCTTCCGGTAAGGAAAACAAACACGCCGCATTTATTTTGGAGATAAGGACCCTTTTCCTGCACCTATTTTCACCGCTGACGTGACGTAAATCATCCCTGGGGTGACGTCGTACTTTGGAGGCATATTTGGTGACCCCTCCCTCTCAGAGATGTCCTCCGCATTCTAGGTGACTTCCTCCTGGTACTTATGCATGCAGTAATGACCTCATCAGCCGCTCCCAAAGCGCCTTTGCTGACGTAAGTAGTCATTCAACATCGTGCTGCTCATGCCATCAAATTATTTTCTATCCCCCCCCACCCCCCACCCCCCCNCCCCCACACCTTCAACCTGACTACACCTTTTGAGCCATACGGTACCGGGTATCCCCATAAGTCCAATTGAACGTGTCCATGTGTGAACATCCTCGCTTTGAGCCAATGCCAAAATTTGAGCCGTTACGCCACATTAACCGATCTCGCAGACATGGCTGGTCAACAACCGGAGCTGTTTATTTCAGACTATCCAGACTCACAAACCGCCACCGGAACATACCCCCACGATACATCAGTCGCCAATAAAATCCACATTATATCCCAGCCATCAACGCCCAAAGTACTCGCATCTGGTCAACCTCACTTCACATATCCAGCCCTCGGAAAGGGCACAAAAAATATATATATGTCAGAATGGAAAATAAACAGCGTGTCAGTTGTCGGTGCAACCAACCGAATGGGCCTGTTCCCTGATATTGGAAATCATCTTCGACACTGACGGAGCGGAAAGGGGAGGGGAAGTGTCAAGACAAACAACTTGGGGGGAGGGGGGGGGGGGTTCTTCTCCCCTTGCTCCCAATTGGTGATAAAAATCACCGTAAGTGCAGTATGGCAAGCCCATATGTCATTATAGTCGTGTATCACGTTGTAACTATTTCCAGAACGGTCTTGGTAATACGTTTATGTGCGGTTTGAATGACTCGATGGTGGAGAGGGGGGACACGCTCCACTTGTACGTGGAATTCAGCCAGTTTCTAAATAATTGATGGCCACCCAAGAGGAAGCACAATACTTATTTATCATTGAAAATAAAAAAAACTAGCAAGGATGTTGAATACAAATTTAGACACTAGGAAATGAGCCAAAGCAATATCCGAGTTTGTAAACATGGTCAACATCCTGTCAGCAAGTTGGAAATGAATGTTTTTTTTCCGCCTTGTCGTGGGTATGTCAGTGAAAATCCGAACCTGTCTCGTTTAGTCCCAGGCAACCGCGGCGCTGTTGACCAATGACAACATTGATCGAAAATGTCGAGTATACTCGTTGACTCGTTGGTAGAAGGATTATGCTCGCAGTTTGCATATTGAACCGGAATCGCATTTACGACAGCTCGAATTAAAAAAAAAACCAACAGGTGAATAATTTCGTCCCGTCATCACCACTTCCACATAATTACTCGTAATGAAGACCTGTCCATGACATGTGCAAATGATGACATCAGGACACGATAATTATTACCCCCAGCTGATGATCTCACGAATGCTCATACCAATTGTAAAATTAAGGGCCTGATAGCATCAACTCAAATTGAAGCCAAAAATGCTTAATCAGAGTATTTTCTCCTTCATTTACCCAGACACAACCGGTCCTGCGCATTTATGAAACTCCTCGAAAATGGAAGTTGGCATCAGCAGCTTCCAACACTATACTCATCGAGCCAATTAACCATCTGACAACCCGGTTCGATTATAACCCATTTAAGAGTTACAACTAAAAGTCCCGTTCCCTCTTTTATTCCACCCGTTCCTAAAGCCAATTATAGTAATCCAATAAACGCCCGTGGCCTTCCCGCTAACTAGGCTGCGTCTTAATGGGACAACAGTACAGTACACGCCAAAGAAGACCCACACAATCTATATGAGGTCAAAAGATTAGTCCACGGTCCCTGCATGTGTGTGTATGTGTGCACTAAGCTAGCTCGTGTGTGTGTAAAGTTTCTGACGCAGCATCTTGGCTACCACACCTGGCAGCTGGCAGATGGAAGACTACAAGGCTGCCTTACCGGGTGTGTACAAAAAAAACGCGGAAAAAAAACCTCAGGCAGGTGTCCAGAAAGAGGAAGCCATAAGAAGTTGGTGAAGGAGCAGAAAAGATGCAGGATTTTTCTTGAACCCAGCACAGGTGTGGAATATACAAGTCTCCTCAGCAGGTAAACTTCCTGGACATGCCTGCAAACCGTAACAGTATTCTCTGTCACCCAAAGTCTTTTCACCTCGACAATATCCAACGTTTATGCCCAGTGGTTAAGGAATAAAGTGAGGGGGGGGGGGG
>JYFJ02002138.1:0-39096 GCA_000934665.2 Catajapyx aquilonaris
CCCGATGCCAACACACGCCATTCCGCGCTATGCACGCTATTCGTTGAAGTCTTCCATCACCACCAGTGTCAACCTAACCCAAAAACCACCGCCTCTGACAACCCTCCAATCATACGTCTTTTCAATTCCGTCATCCAATATACACACATCCCACTTGTCACAAAATATTTATTTATATATTTACATATTTATTAATTAAATCACTAATTGATAACAAGTAACATGTCAATGACCAGAGTAGCATTACAAAATGACAATGTCCAACATCTGAGAAAGTGAAAATACCTATGAGTCACCAGGGGTATGTAACCTTGAGTAGTTGAGTACATGCCATCTATTCGTAGTTCACTTCACGTATGACATCACAGTTTGTTAGAGCAAGAAATTGGCGAGCACGTCATGGCCTGGCAACGTAGTTTCGAGAATCCTCCTCAAAATATTTTACCCACGCCGCGCCATCAAGATCGGCTCAAAATCCCTGAGCTGGACCCAAGCGACTGAATTGGTCCCTTATTCCTTCTTCCCCCGACAGTTGTTAGTTACACCCCGCCCAATTCAAAGGAGCTGACTCGGAGAGCGATACGTATTTCTGCACACTCGCCAGGATTTGACTTGCGCATTTGGAGGACGGCAACCTCTCTCTTTACCTCGTACAGCTCGTTAGCGGAGTTACAGAGAGAGAGAGAGAGAGGAAATCGTTGGTATATACCACAGCACGTAT
Organism: Catajapyx aquilonaris; assembly: GCA_000934665.2. Lineage (NCBI taxonomy): Eukaryota > Metazoa > Arthropoda > Diplura > Dicellurata > Japygidae > Catajapyx > Catajapyx aquilonaris. The sequence continues at coordinate 722 of JYFJ02002138.1, forward strand.
TCGTAGCCTATAACGCTCCTCTGCCAGCCAGTACCTTTGTGTGTGCGTTTTCAGCGTTAGTGTTGGGAATGGATTAATAAATTCATAAATTTCGGTGACCAGTGACCATTACGACATTAATGTTTGTAATGGATATTGTCCCTGATAATCCGGTAGGAGGTCGTGCAACATAGGTTTTTCCAATTCGATTGGGGGGAGCAGAGCTTTCAAAGTTTTATTCCATTAACTTGTAATTATGCTGTGGGATAATTCGATTGGAACTTCTTTATTGTTCGGCACAAATTGTTTAATTCTCTTTCAGTGATCTATAATACCGTTATACCAGGGTGTTTACGAATGACAAACTCTCTATTAATGCAATTTGATTGCAGGTTAGTATTGCGGCACCCATTCCCATAAGCAAGACCAGTACTTTATTACGGTTATCGGCTGTTTTGTCCAGTTGGACATGGAGGGTAAGTTATGTTTCAATGTTCAACTAGCAAAACTGTCATAGTTATATCTTGAAGGTTATCCTATCGCATTTACACATGTCATGCATAAGTTGTGACGGTAAATTTTCGGCAACAAAATACCTGCATCATATCATATAAGTTATGTGCTTGGTATGAAATTGGATTAAGATAAGACGGATGGTTAGAACGTCGGTTAGAACTGCCACATGAGGTTGTGTCAGGTATAATTAGCTTTGCCGGTTTATACAGAAAACCCTCGCTCCGCTCGCATTTTCCTAGGGCGCAGGCCTAGAAAACCACTCGCTTCGCTCTCTCTTTTCTAGGCCTGCGGCCTGGGCAACAATACAGAGAAGGAATGGACAGTTTTCCCGGCAACCCAACAGAGGAGTTGTTTACACCCCATTGCGCGTGAGTAGAACACGGGCCAATGGGGAGGTGGCGGTAACAATATGCGGCGAACCAATCAGAGGGCTCGGTCAAACACCACAAGGATTTTATTATAGATTACTGTCGCATTTTGACATGGAAAAATCGAGGAAATAAATATCAGCTCCAAATAACAGGCAAAATAGAGACGTGAGCTGACGTGTACCTGTTTACCTTTAACACAATAAAAACAACATAAGAGCAACCATACAAGCCTGTGTCCAAACCTGACCCACCCAAACCTAACACCCAAACCGTTTCAAATTTCACTATAGCCATAAAACCCAAGTGCCCTCTCCTGACCCTTCAATCAGAGTGGCCTCTTTGTGCTAAAGGTCCCAGTTGATTGGCAGCAAATCACCGGACAAAATCACACCTACTCTAATAAAATGAACGCCACCAAATTACCGAACCAACTGTTTGTCCAGGACATCCTAGAATTACAAAAAAACAAGCCCCCTTTTGGAAGGCTATAGCGTGCAATATCAACCCGAAACTATGCATGAGATGGTCACCAGTCTGGACATTTAACATTGCAAACTCGGGGGAATGTCTTGATATCAATTACAACAAAGAGGGCGATCCGTTTTTGACGGGAAGGGAAGGAAGCAATATAGCCCTCTTCCCTCTATTGCTTTTGATTGAATCCGTCCAAGGAACGAGATCAAAGAAGAGACTTGGCGTGTCAGTATTGACGTGAAGACTGCCTAAATCAGTACAAGAGAGGCTTCAGAAATTGACCACTCAATCATTTGTCAGCCCTATATCTATTGCAGGCTGACTTTTCCAGGGTAGCAGCTGACATTTGAACGTCTTAATGCCTGACTTTTAAACGGCAGCAAAATGCCACCAGTGTGGGAACGATACAAAAGGTGATGCTTGGGTTCATCGAGGTAGACGGAAAAGGAGACTTCACAGTTCCCCCCTTTCACTCCTCCAAAGTACAGGAGAGGATGAGAGCCATGGTTGGATGCTCGGCTTCCAAACACGTCCTCAGGGAGGAAACCATACGGAGATATGGACATTGGGAAGAAAAGAGGAGGCCAGAAAGGGCCCCATTTCGTGCTTCCATGCACAATGCGTCAGGAATAGTGGGCTGCCACTATACGTTTCTAAAATACGACCTGGGGGAGTTCAACCTGGGTCGTCAACGTGGAATAACGATCGAAAACGGGGGACAGGAGACGGATGGAGGAAACCCCAAAATGCACTGGGCACGTGGATTCACCTGCACTCACACCTACTTTTTTTGGAGGGGGATCGCATCTCGTAATTAGGCTCTTACACAGGGGTGTTAGCAGTAATGGCCATGGCATGAATATTAACCTTAGGCAGCACAGGGATCAGTCGTCTCTTGCTTAGTGAATAATTTGTGCTTGGCAATCAGTGCACCTGTCACGTGAGAGGGCAAATCAGCGCTTGTGATCAGCCAAAGGTGCGGTAGATATAGTTACGTGTCAGCATGATCTGACGCGACTATAATATATAGGCTACCTGTAGATGACAAATTGTTATGGACGTGTCGGGCACATGACATCCGCCGGGGGTTGCGCGGGTTAAGTACTGTGCCATAATTTATTGTGTTATCCAGGCGAGGATGGAGGGACAATGACGGAGGAAGCCACTTGATAACTTGCTTACAGTTTGGTGCATTCAGGCCTGAATTTTCAGTCATGGCTAATTTTTTTATTTGAATTAAAACTGTCGTGTGCCTCACCAAAATGTACACATAACGTACAGTAACTTCTGGGAAATGACAAGTTAGACACTGATTAATGCAGTGCATTAGCAAACAGCATTTTTTTAAATCTTGCTACAGTACCACTTCTACAGTAGTTCGATTATAATGTCGGAGCGATTCAAATCGACATTTTCCCTCAGTCTGCTATTTGTGCTGAACCATACCTAATAACTGTAAAAACACATCACATTTTTCAGTTTTTTGCACAACTCTGGTTACACCTGTTTAGAACTGGCTCTGCTGTAGAAATTCCATATTGTACCACCTGCATCTAAGGTGTCCTCACCTACAGCATACCCGACACAGGCGTATTGCTGGAGGGAAGCACATTCCATAAAGGGGCAAGAAGTTGAAAGTTATCCACAGACTGCCCCCGACGACAGCAAAACCCTTTGAGGGAACGGGCCACGAGGTCACTAACGACGTTCGTGCAATGGACAACCGCTTTGAACTCTCTTGCACTTCCCCATTACCCCTCTTGCCTCTCTCACCGTCCCTTCATATACTACACAGACTTGGGTATAGTCTCACTTAAGTTGGCCCCAGGGATTAATGAAAGCCTTGAGTTGCATTAACTACAAGTTGCTACCAATTTGGAAACCTGAAGGAACTTTCTGGTTGCATTACTACATTATGGTTGTTCCTATACAGTTGCACAGTTGAGATGAAACCGGATCCTGACTTGTGCCAGAATAAGTGATAACTCTTTCATCCCAGGTGTACACTGGTAAAATGCGACCGAAAAACTGGTTACTATGTACAGTAGTGACATAGAGTGGCGTCTTTGAGGGTAGGCAAAGAGAGTTATTTCGGATGTCTGAGTTTGTGAAGCCGGGAGCGTAGAGGAAATTCGTCACGAACTCACATGCAGCTGACAGCCACTTTTTTTCAGGGACTGTGCACTTACGTTGAGTAGCTCTGTAACTGTAGTCACCCTCGTGTCACTACAGTAACAGGGGCTTGTGTTAGGTTTTCAACATTTTAACTGAAAATGTTGAAAATCTAACACACGTACCGGTACTTGAAGTACCGGTACGTGCCGTGGTTGTCCGCGTATGTCCCATTACTGCAGCGGTTCATAACCTGGGGGTGCGAGAAGAGGTTCCAGATGTACTACCATAATTATGGTATTCATGCCATAATTTTCGGGTTCGTACCATTTACCATAATAGTACACAAAAAATACCATAATTTCGTCAAGTCCAATATTACTCTGTAATTCCACTTCCATGAAAAAAGTGCTACCAATATCAAATATACACCCTCACACACCAATTTCAAATCTCCCAGACAAGTTACATTCACCACAAATGTGTGACCTTGAACCCAAAAATTTACATGTTAGACTCTTTCATTGAAGGGTTTTTATTTCAAATTTAATTTACTTGTCATTAAATACAGGTACGCCTTTTTCGAAAAGTACCATCATGTCCGTGGGTTGGTACCATAACTTCGATTGCGCGATCTGGCGAGCAAGGTGCACTTCTAACTATGAACTTAATCAATCACCCCTGGTATAGGGGGTGCGACAAGGACCAACTGTCTTCAAAGGGGTGCAGAGACCCGAAAAGGTTAAGAACCACTGCATTACTGCAAGATATTTTTTTTCAAATATAAGGAGCACTGATGCTTAAAACCGCTAATTAAACATTATAATTTAACTAAATTCGAAATTTCATAATTGCAACCTGCTAGTTCTAAGCCCCGATAATATGCCCTGCCTTAATTCAAAGTGAGCCCTCTTTTTTCATACCCTTCACATTTGGAATGAACACGGTTTGACTGCACTGCCCTCATTAGCAGCCACAATTTGTCGCTTATAATTTGAAGCGCACCACTGGGTCCCGACTCAAACTTTGCGGAACCTGCCAGAAAATAAACCAATTCCCCGCCTCCCCCTTCTCCCTCTCCACCAAAAACGGAGACGAAAATGTCGCCTTTTCTGCTTTGCAAGTGCGTGTCGGAAGAGGTCGTTGTGAATTCCTGTCGGCTGTCGCAAAACGACGACACGATTCCCGAGGGCCGTACTTGTGCCCCCGCTGGGAACGGCCCAATTGGACTTCCTCCCCACCTCCATCCCCCTTTGCACACCGCGTCAATTGTACGTCAGATTGGACCTGGCACCAGGAGATGGTCCATGGGAGGTGGGTGGTTGCGGAGGAGGAAAAGAGAATGCGAAGGACCTATAGGTACCGGAAGGGGCCAGCTTATTGAGGTTGCCGGATATTTGGACTTCATCATCAGAGTGGCTTTTATGCGAACAATGCCATCCGAGGCATCCTTTTGTCGTGCAAAATGTGGGTGTTCAGGGATGGGGACATTACGCTCAGGGAATAACTTCGCAAATCGCCTCTCTGTGCAGGTAGGAACAGGCCCGATTTAGTGTTGCAAAACAAAATTATTGGCATCTACGACTATAGTCAATAATGTATGCCTGAAAGAAGCCAAAAGTTTAACACTACTATTTACAAAATGGCGTCCCATTTCCGAAAAAAGTTGGGACATTATGTAGCACCCTGTATAATTACGAACTTGTAGCAAAAATCGTGCCTTGGCAAACTTTACGATTTTACAATGGCAGAAAACATGGCTGAGTTTATAACTGCAGCTGTCCCTTTGAATCTCCTTCAATGGACCCGAGGGAGGATGGATGTAGAGGAAGGGAAGGGGGGGGAGGAGCAGCAGGACGTTGAAGACCATTTCGCAGGCATTTTAAAATTCAGAGGCGGAGGGAGCTGTTATGAGGCAAAAGTCCCCAGGAAAGTTTTGGGCGCCGTGATTCGTAGAGGAGAATATATTCACGGGCGGTTATATTTTTGTGCCCCGGTAGCTTTAACGTCAAGTCGGGAAAATGCCGTCCAGACATTGATTTGTAGGAGCAGGCCACTTGACTGAACTAGAAAAAAAAATTATTTCCCCTCCCCAGCATCTTTCTCAATGCGAGGAATTCATGAACAAAGTCGCAAGTTATGCTGTCCCTCGAAAAACGGCCGAGTTTGAGTCGTTAGCCTCTTCCGGTTTTTAGCTATTCCCCCGAGTGACATAGAGTTTCGCAATTCTTTTGCCCTTTCTGGTGAGTGCCCAGCCGACAGGTCTCCATCTCTGCAAAAAAAAAGTCTGCCATCAAGCTGAGTCATTCCTTATTCATTTCCCAAGCGTGGAATACAAGCTGTCGATGGAAATTAAGTTGCTTCAGAGTCCTTGTCATTGTCTTTCTCATTATCGCAATCTGAGTGCAAGGTAGGGGACTGGTAGGGGTGGTGGGTTGTACCCCAGCTGAAATCGATGTCACAGGAGGCACATTCGTAACGGTAGCAGAATACATTTAATATTCATTTCCTCGACAAGTGCTGCATAGGCTGGTTTAGTCTACTCCTTTGGGTCAACAGGTAATCCCAGGAGTCAGTACAGTGCTGACGAGCAAGGTCAAGACACGAGTTTACTCAGGAGTGTATAAGGCTTGGTACCGCATTATATAGGCCTATGTTACGCAATGGTCTCTTTCTAACGGCCCCTCCCAAGTTGCGAGGTGAAATAAAATTCTCGCTTTCCACCTCATGAACTTGAGTCCTCTGGCTGGCTGCAACGCGCTTTGAAATTATTACGCTTTCAAAGCTGGCATCGGATTCACATTTCACTGGTGGGTGCACCTGTTAGGTATATATGGTGCTATATTTATATATACAGAATACTGTGTACATATACCCTGAGTGAGTCGGTTCCAAACTAGTCAAGCGTTTTTCAACGCACCAAGTAATTTCTGGGCCCAAGGATCGTCTCTGAGCAACTGCTACTTTATGTACCAGGCATCATTATGATTCTCATCTGCTCCCAGATTCCGGTTGATTCCCATAATTGGCCCCGTAATTGGATCCAGCCCTTATAAGCATTAATGTGAAGTCTACGATAATCACTGGGAACCTAGCTTTATGCCAAAGTTACTGCCAAATCATGCCGTTTTGCTACTCCGCCTCTGGAAAAAGCTCATATTATTTATATTACTGTTATATTTATATAAACAACAACAGTGGAGCAAGTAACGTTTATCCACCACATTACATACGTTGGCTGTCACAAAACAAAACAACTGGTGCGCACCGAGCGTTTGAAACCTGTTGTATATGATGTAGCAACTCAGTGAAGTGCACGTGAAAAAAAATTGCACAAAAAAGTATGTTACAGCCGATGTAGTTTCAAATCGTCCATTTGCAACCCATTCCCCCTGCTACATTATACAGGAGATGGCTTTTGGATACACTGCACTGTATTCAGTGCTAATAGTAGCTTCGGGCCTAACCGTGCATGTCCAGCGGAAGCCACCGGACCTACCGAATTTGCCGACTAAGCTAAGCTGGCCCTGCTCATTTTATTCCCCCATCACGTTCACCACTGCCCAATTCCCCGACGTGCCTTGCCCCCTACCCCCTTAGATTACATCTAGACCGATTCCGGAAGAATTAATGGACGCTTAGGAATTGTTTCTGTGCGACACCCCTGAAAAGTAAATACGCCGTACTAGCGCCTGTACTGCACACTGGTAACCACACATGGCGGATGACATATGCAAGCCGCCGGGTAACATAAGCTGGATGTCAGAAATAAGTACATGATGTATGGGTATTGAGCTACTCTGCCTTAATGCACACTCTATGTTGTTAAAGCCCGGCGGTATCGCGCACAATTTCCATCGAGCCGTTAGAACTTTGCCCTGCCATGTAGCAATTAATCCCCGTATTAATAAAGCAATTGAAAACAATTACGCTGTTTAAATTAAACCGCAGCGCAGCTCTTGGCGCTACAACGTGCAGTAGCCCAGCTCGCGGCTCAATTGGACACTGAAGCAAAAAATTCACTCCCAACTTTAGCCGGTCATGTCAATGTGGGCATAGTCATGGTGCCATCGTCGCGGCCAAATTGAGACATATATACAGGCGGGAAATAGCAAAATCCTGCCTCTCTTAAGCTGTTTGCAGAGGAGTCGTCGTCGCCTTCTATACGTATTGCCAGCAAGAAACGTAGGAACCCGGCCAAAAAATCACTCTCAACTTTGGCCAGGCGTCAGGTCAATGGCGGAGTCACATCATGTCATGCACGAAAATTAGACACAGAGTCAACCCTGAGTATTTGGCATCATACTCTTGGTGTGGCAAAAGCCTCCAAATCGGGTCCAAAAAATATGACTCCTTCTATGATAATGGCATGATCGTGTGATTGCTGCAGACGTCAACATGAGAACAGGCATCGAGTCAACCGCCAGTATCATTGCGTCTCTCTGGTGTACAGTTCCCAGGAAATGTCGAGGCGGAGGTGGCAAATAAATAAGAGTCGGAATTCGAGCAAACAATGAGAGCAACGCATAGGAAGGAGACTCTATTCAGAGTCGCTCCTTGGCACCTCGCATTAAGAAGCATTCCCCACAACATGTGCTTGAATCCCACGAGGATTTCTCCCCAATAATACTTGGAGATGCAAAAAGGTGGCATTACTGACAAGAAGGAAAAGCCCTCCCTTCCTCTACCTATACGCTCTCTCTTAGCTTCCTACTCTTGAATTCTCACCGCTGCTGCAGCACGGAAGCCTTTGTTCCTTGCACCGGCAGAAGCTCCTTAATTAAATCCTCGCATCTTGATTGCGCCTGATTGTCAAAGCCTTTTCCGTCCATACCTCGGTTGCAAGAAAATAAAACGAGGCACCAACAGTCGACCGGTAATGCCGTCGGGTGTTAGGTCAACAATGCATTTGACGCCCTGAGAACACGGGACAGAAAATCATTCGAAAAGTGGGCACGTGTTGACAGATTTCACGGTTCGACTCCTCCGGGTGTTCAATTTTATGCGGGATTATTTGCCGAAAAAATGGACATGTTTGCCCCCCCCCCCTCCATGTGTGACCCCACACTAGTGCTGCCAATCCACACTCGCACATACAACCCCTACTGGCTTGATTGATATGCGAACTGGTCCCATTATGAAAGCAAATGTTGATCGCATGCATATTCAGAATATTCCATGAACCAACTGCTCCTCGTGATTATATTGAAATAACAATTATTAACGCACTTGATACCGAAGCCATTTATAGCCTCTCGGGATATTTCCATTCCCATTTTCAGGAATTGCCACTGCAACGGGGCATAATGTAGCCGGCTTCGAATCCACCATGACCAGAATATAAGAAGAGCTCAACTTGTACAGTACTCACGCAGGTATTGACATGACCTTCCTACTTAATCACATCCAGTTCTTAGATCAACTCCATTTCCTGGGAGGGGCGCAAAAAATGTTTGGACATTGTTTATTCAGCCCTGTTTGCACATGGCAGTGCTATTAAATTATTAACGAGATACTCAAGTTCTGCACTAGTCTACGTCTAAATTCATCAAGTACTGTAGATACAACATTTGTCCCTAAGGCGAAACCCAAGCGCGAGTCAATTATTCAAAATGGAACTAAATTTTTATTTTATGCCAAATATACCTATGCATACCTGCGCTAGGTTTTCATAAATATGATGAGCTGACTTACTCGCATCAACGAATATACTACATTTTTAGGTCCGTGAAATGATATCCAGGGAAGCGTATCTAATTGGAAGCGATGCCAGTTCTTTTAAGCGAAACGAGGGACGGGGACATATCTCGCACGTAATGATTATATCCTCGGTAAGCTTCACTTTTTTAAAACAAAAAACCGAGAAGACAAAAAAAAAATCCCAGTAAATCAGACACTCGGCAATAAACCAATTTTCAGAATCAACTATTACGAGCAGGTTTGTCGCTTTCGTCAACTCGATTTCTTTTTTTTTCTCCTCCCATTTTTTTTGCTCCCTATTCCCCTTCTCTACTGCAATCCCACTTGGAGATTCCAAAGCTATCACAATGGCGCCATTACATCACATAATGCCCAACATGAGAGCAAGCACACCTGAAAATTGGACTCGTTTGAAGACTTTGCCGAGCGATTCTTTTTTCACGCGGAATTGAATCGGCTCTCGGAAAGGGTCGAGTGGGATGAGTAGAGGGGGGCGGGGGAGCAAAGGGGGGGGGGACTAGGGGTGTAGTAGGAAGGGGTAGGGATTGGGAAGGGGGTATGGGGAGGGGGCACACGCGAAAAGTTAATCTCCCAGACTATGCGAATCCAACTTGGAGACGTCTGAGAACGAACAGATTAGCGCACGCCTCTATTTTCCGCCCGTTAGTTTAAATCCAACTCTTTGCAACCTTGAGGGAATTCCGAGAGAGGGAGAGAGGGGGAAGGAGGAGAAGTCGAGAGAACGACAAAGTCCACGACGAGCTCCGGGAGATGAACTGGGCGCAAGGAAGAAACGGGGAAGGGGAGGGAGAGGAGGAGAGAGAAAGATCTCTGCCCTTCCTTCCTATGAATCTTCTCTCTCTACCTTCTTCTTGTCTAATCTCCGGGGACTTTCTCGACTAGCTTGCCAGCGCCGGTATATTTTATCAGACCTTATCCTCCAGGCAGGATAGTTTCGCATTCTGAATGTCCACGGATCCAAGGAGCCTAAATGTTACCTCTTTTCACCTGCTTCCTAACCCAGATCACACTCCAGCCACATACTAGTCAGTAGGACTACAAGGGTACCTTCCAGGAAAAAAATACCAAAGTCCTACTTTGCTTCTCGCAGGTGAGTAATAGCCTGCCGACTCAAATGCCATGTGGCAAGTGTCCAGCGCTCCTAGCGGGACGCTTACGGAGTTGGGAGGAGGAAGCTGATTGGTCTAAAGATGGCGCAACATGGTCTAAGGGGTCGTCAGAAAGTAGGCCTACGTCACACTGACCTGAGCCTTTTCGAACCACCACCCCCATGCCATGCAAGGTCACGCCTCTCCTACTTCTACCAGCGTTACGTGCCTAAAATATTGACATAACCAATACACCAGTTGAGTTTATACCCATATATTTCTAATCAGACTCAGTTCTACAGGGTTACCCTAAAGTTTGGACACATAGGCAATAATATTGTATTGTTGGTTGACACTTGGTATCCTGGCAAGGCGGCAACCAACAACACAATATTGTTACCTATGTGTCCAGACTTTAGGGTCACTCTGTAGATTATATTTACTTACTGGGGAATAGGATGGTCCAATGTTTACTGCACTGGCCATCTAAGCGGGAGATACGGGGTTCAAATCCCATCCTCGTCACCTTCACTTGCTCGGGGTCTTTTTCCGATTAGCTACCGAAATGTAGGCCCTACGTGAATGTCGGGCCAGCTATTGTATTAGTGTGTTGCTATTGAAATACACTATAGCTACATCGTAAACATATGCAAGTTTTCCATTAAATGTTTATTTTTCATCAACCATATTACTGTAAGCCCACGTGTTGTACAGTATACTTAGGCAAACATTGGCAGAGAAGCCAACAAATGAAAGCATGCATGTGTTTATAATATGGTGAGTAGCATGGAGTTTATTTACAGACTTCAGCATATAGCAATGTCTGCATAGATTTTGCATTATTTTTCACTCGAGTCTATATCTTGATAAATTTTAAGTATTTGCAGAACTGCTGAGGTAATTTATAATTATTTCCTTAACGATAACATTTAATTAAAACAAGTCACGTACGGTTTCTCGTGTTACATTATGTACTTTTTCATTGCCCTCGCGCTGTGTAAATCTGTTTAAAAAAAATCCCCCACACACTTATGAGAACACCACGGAGCCAGACATGTAGGTCCATATTTGTATGAGGTAACTTCTAACAAATTCTTGACGTACCTGTATTTTCTGGCATCAAGATTTCCGACCGGAACTATTCCAATAAGAAAATTTACAGAGAATAATGAAATGCGGAGTGTGGCTGCTGGATTTGGATATCCTGTCATGCTCTGCGATGATTGCAAAGTAGTGAAAATTTAGATTCGTAATACGAGTAGAAACGTTAGAGTAGCCTATACGAGTATGTTTACCACCGTTTATTTTCATAACCTACGGAGAAACAGTCCAGGATATTAGGCCTATATAATGTCCTTCATCATAGCATATGAAAAGATGATGAATTAATAATAACTGTGTACGGGATAAAAGTCTACGATACAGGCAGCGTTCCTTTGCTATTTTATATACTTAGCATATGCTCATCAGTATTTCGAGTATAAAGTAGCAAAATGTAATCACTTGCCACGAAACTATAATAAAAACTTTTGCCTAGTAGTTGTCATTATCTGGGGTATTTAGTAATAATATAAATTATTGCTTTTTTAACCTTAGGTTACACGTTATATGAAAACTGTAATCTGCTGTAGGCCAATTTAAGCATAGAATTTCATCGTTGTGGTACAGTTATCAAGATGATTACATGACATTTTACCACTTTTGCAGCGTAGATTCTCTGAAGCTCCTCAGACTGATTACCATTTTAGTACAATGCAGAACCGTGGGGCATATTAACAAAGCCCGAGGGCCATAAAGATGTGAATGTTCTGGTGTCTGTGCCCTACACTATGCAGTATTTCAGAAGTCGGCGAGAAGTTGAGCCTCTCAGCAAAAAATAAAAGAAAAGAAAAAATCGAACGTCGCACCCCAGCCACTTCGGAGCGGGTTTTGCAAACATCTATCTTCCTACATGTATTTCCTGAGCAAGGCTTCCAAAAGGTGTTATTTTTTCTCTCCTTTTCCTACAGCCAGGGGAACCGGAGCTTCCTTTACCAAATTCCGAAAGAGTTCTATCAAAATCTTTTTTTTCTAACACAATTCAGTTCTTTAAAATCATTCACAATAAGATTACAAAGTAGTGCATAGTCAATGGAAGATGCCAATGAACAAATTTCCGTACGAAATTATTTTCATTATTTTCCTGAATTCCGTATTGGGCTCCCTGACTCATGCTCCGTGCCCTCTGACCGCCTTGGCCAACAATCCCAACAATGAGCAACACAGGTCTGGGCATTTGCCCTTTGCCAATACCCTACCAAAGCAATCTAGCATCATTTTTCCTCTCCCCGGCCCATACCATACGTGCTCATATTTTGGTCCCAACGCTTCAAGATGAGATCTCCCGGACGCATGCCGCATCGGCCAAGCCGATTGCTATTTGATTCACGTGACTATCACCCCCCCCCCTCCCTCCCTCCCTGTCCCCCTCCTGGCCCTCCGAATCCTTTATCTGCACTCGGGGGCATCCTAAGAGCGAGGGAGCGGAATTTCCATCATCGGGCGTGGCCGCGCATTGCCGACAACCTCCTCCAAATGAATGGCAGGCAGTGTCCGAGAGAGAGCCGGAGGGGGTAGGGGGGGGGGGGAGATCCTCTTTCTCACAAGAACCCGCCCTCTCATTGTGCTATCCTGCATGGAATTCACCCCTCACTCCATTCCCAACATACAGTACCCTGGGCTCAGGGTATTGAAATTGCTCTGGCCTTCCCCAACCCTAGGAATAATTATACCACGTGAATCGCGGATTTAGTGTGCCTGCAGTAGGTTCTGGCAGAGCCTTTTGAAGGAGTGTAAATAATGCATGTGGGATGGGTTGGGGGTGGTATGGGAAGAGTGGGTGGGATGGCTATTGCAGGCAAACGTAGCGCCGTACGTTTAAAGCCGCTGTGGCCCAAAGCCGGGGCAGTAATTGCACTTAATCTGTTATCACGAGTGCCGGCCAGGCAACCCCTTTCCGACTGTATGTAATTACCCGGTTCTCATCATCATGACCTTCCAACCCCCTCTCCGAACTCCACTTGCCTTACCCCTCCACCCCCGCACCCAATTCCTACATTTGCATAACAGTGTAACAAGCCAGCCGGTCATTTCCCGTGAGCTAGATCTTGGGTTCGGAAGCCATTCCTGATTATGGGTAAATAAGGCGCAACTGAAATGAGAGGGTCCTATTGGGGGCCATTACTTGGCAGAGGACACTGCTGGACCCCTATCAAAATTCGCCTTCATTTACGGACCCATCACGTCCGTCCCAGTATTAGTTTGTGAAGATAATGAGCGCCTGAGGGCAATAAGTGCCTATAAATAAAATCGGTTACATGCTACGCCCCACACTGCTGACCCTGGCTAGACCCCATCCCAGTCCTCTCCCCCGCGGACTATTGCATGTAGTTTTATGGAAGCAACATCTATCGTGATTACGAACCAGAAATGTCGATTCCAGGCTCATATTTTTGCGTTCAACTGCGCTGCAGCACACTGGACTTTTTTACTTTATTGTCCCTTGTGGCGAAGGTAAAAATCGACTGCCAAAGCTAAAGGGCAAGTTTCCTTTTTTTCATCCTGCAGTGAATCATTGTCAGTGAAACAGTCGTTTCATTCTGTACGAAACTATTATATCCGGCTATCTCCTGTGCGCTGCTTTTTTTTATTGGCAACCAGCACAAAAGCATGTAGCAATTTGCCCTAGGCCTTATTTACAGTGCACCCAATAACAATGCAGCCACTTTATCGTACACACGGCTTACTTCTGGATAGCTTACCTCGGCGACACATAATGCGAGTACCGACTACAATATCAACACATATACAGGTATAAAACTCTGAATGAATAGAAATTGTGCCACAGGATATGAGCCTAGGTCCATGATAACCGCTCGTATTTACCAATTCAAATATCAAATTCCGTACGAGCACTGACGTGTAGGTGAGTAGGAACTTGCTGGTATTACAAAACACAGCAGGCTCTAAATGATAAAGGGCGGACCCCGTGGCAGCGAATGCCACTGCCATCGCCGTTCCCCATTATAAATTGCCTCAGGAGCTGTTTTCCCAACTGGCTACAAAACGCAGTCTGGTTTAGTCAGCTATTTCCCTTTCCCAGGAGGAATTATTTGATGCGGAGAGCTAGAAATTATTGCATATCATATCAATGTAGCTGGCCCACCCTGGGTCTGAATTGCTCTACCGTTAGTTTCGCTTGTCACTTCACACCATCCAGACACTTCCGAAAACACCTTATTATTCTCTCCGGCCAACGTTTGGTACCCTATCTGCACATAGAACAAGAGTCGCCGGTTTCAAATCAGCTTCAAAATCAAACGGACGGAATCATTGCGCATCCGCCAATGGAATACTTTGTTATCGACTCCTCCACATGGCGAGACGGTATACATATGGTATCAGAAGCCTCCGATAGCAAAATCCTTTATTGTTGTCGCCCAGGTCTCGGGCGTAATGGAAATCAATGGGACAAATTGGAAAACACAAATCCGGATACTCAATATTGATGCCATGAATTAGTGCATCATCACTTCGCGTTTGCGAGGCGCTCAGGAAAGATCAGGCACAAAGTGCTCGTATATTACTTAGCACAGGGAGTAACTTAGTCTCATTAGCATCGCATTATGCATCCGCAACTATCAATCATTCTCATTACGCCTGCTAAAGATCACAGGATCTCTACCTCATGTTCGCCTAATTTTGATGCAACAATTTGCGCCTGTTTCAGACATTTTTTGTAATGTGTCATATTTCAACGTTTATAGATCATCAGCTTGCTATCCAGTTCTTTTATAATAATACTGCTTTTGTATGGCAGGCTGTAATTGTCTGCTAAATGCGCTAAACTTGTATACATTGTAGCGGCAATAGCCAATGCAATTGACAATATAATTACTATCATATGAAATTTTTAGCAGAGTATTTAATAATATATATTTATGGAAAACCTGTTGGGTATCATATAATTCGATGCAATATTTAGCTATTACCTACAGTGATTTAATTGCCATTTTCCAATTTGGAATATGGCGCCTTTCATGTATGCAGACACACAGGCCTTAGATCAGTCCCAATATGATGATTAAAAACTACGGTGTTTCCAAGTTTACAGCAATATCGAGTTTTTTAACTGCCAGCTCGCTGAATAGGCAAATTGAGGAAAACAGAGACAGGCAGTTTCTGCCTGACTGGAATCCCCACTTCCACGTGCACATGAATAAAAGTTTCCACTACAGTAGTAACAGGCAGTTAGACGCAAAATGCGGAACAATTACCCACGTGAATAGCGTTGCTGGGGGAAGTCAATTACAACCTCCCGGTAAATATGGTGCTGCCCGGAGACGGTTTTCAAAGAGAGGGTGAGGGTCCAAGGCAGAGTTAAAACGTATAGAGGGATTCTGGTAGGGGGCCAGGACTGCCAATTTTCAGCAAATGGTATTAATTATGGATAATGTCGAGGTTGAGAGAATGCTCCGGGAATCTACTCCACGTCATTCTGCGTTGTACCAGAAGACTTTGAGTGTCTTGCCGACAGCCCTTTGACAGCGAGTAGGCTGGGGAAAGTAACGGCCTCAATAATGCAAAAGCCGTCCTCAATCTGTCGCACATGTTAACTTGCTCCCAATTCATCAATCTACAACTGACAAGTTTTTACTGGATAAAAAATGTCTCGATTTATCATCCAGAGCTTGTCCGCGCCTGCAATTACGCGCATCGACTAACTCTAGGGCGGGAAAATAAATTAGAAAGACGGTTGACCTCCGACTCCAAAAGTGGGGAGTCGAAAAGAAACAATTGCAATGGGAAGGCATCGCATAGAACATCACGGTTGATAGACCCCCCCGGGTTCCAGGGAATTCGACCAAATCTCCTCTTGGAACATAAATGAGATGATCCTCAGAAAAAGACTTCCCTCTTCGAAGGACTTGATACCACAGGATTTTGTAGCCAACTGCTCCATCATAATCTATTTCGTTTTCGCTCGGATCTCCTGGCATAGTTTCCTATTTTCCTCAAAACATTCACCATTGGCCTCTCCCCTTTCCTCCTCGCTTCCTCCAGCTTTCATGCTGCAATTCTCATTTGCAGTATATCACCATATAGTTACAATCTGTTATTGTGCACAATAGACTACCTTGGACGCGACTTATTGGCAAAGTTGGCTTTCCGTCCGATTCTATTCAAAACCTGAAGCATTTCACCTATTGTTCCGGGAGGATTAAATAATGAGTTGGCAAGCTCCAAACATGGCTGCGTGCAGGGGGAAAGTTACGTAGGTCATGATTTACTTTGAATTCGCCTCACTATGCAGTATACGCGAGATTTGAAAAAGAGGAGCAATAATGTTATCAATTAAGTTAGTCTATTGTTACACAGTTAAAAAAAGGCTCGAATGACAAATTGCCCGCATGCACTCGTACGTATTACTCAGATTTATTTCGCACATTACCACACGATATAGTGATTTAGCACCATTTGCCAGCGACCTTTTTATGAAAATACCAGGGATTAATGGAGGGATGGACACCGATAATTTGCCATTTCTCTCGAATACTAAATACACACCTCTACGTGACAAGCTGCTAGGCCCATCGGCTACATCAGGATTAATCTCCTATAAAAGTACACTAATCCCCCGCCAGTAAATAATTTCGCTCATCGTAGAAGCCCATAATTAAAGAGCGAAGCTTTGCAAGGCCAACAGCGCATCAAGGTTCCCGCGACTCCATGTTGACTTGTCACGAAAAAAAAGAAAAAGAAAAAAAAATTGTTCCAAGAACAATTTCCTGCCGCACCTTTCGGACAACCTTATTTCGGCTGCCAGCACCAAAATTTGATTCACCTGAGACGAGACAGGCGAGGGAACACTTTTGAGGGGGGTACCAACACAATAAAAGACCTGCCTGAAACACGCCGTATGTATACACGACGCAGCACATTTCCTCCGCTAGGCAGCAGTCAATGCTTTTCAATATGAGCTGGTAATGAAGGCAGCGGCATTTTTAGGAGGGGAGGGCCATGATATGGCGTCAGATAC
This sequence comes from Catajapyx aquilonaris, assembly GCA_000934665.2. Taxonomy (NCBI): domain Eukaryota; kingdom Metazoa; phylum Arthropoda; class Diplura; order Dicellurata; family Japygidae; genus Catajapyx; species Catajapyx aquilonaris. The sequence continues at coordinate 18,061 of JYFJ02002138.1, forward strand.
CGGGGCCTTGCAGAGAGGAGGTGCGAATCTATTTAGGAATCGTCGGCGGGGAACGTTCCGATGCAGATGCGAACAAAAGGTCAACGCACTTCCTAGCAGCTCCGGCGCCCGCAAACGGTCGTCTAGCGCCCACTTCATTTCAAGCCGTGCCGTGATCCTTTGCCAAAAAAAATCTACCCTACCTCCCCACCCTCTCCATCCGCCGCACGTGGCTTCTGTACACCACACATTTTTAGATCTGGCCTTTTTCACCACCTCAGGCACCTCCATGTGCAATGACCGATTAATTCTCCAGATACAACAGGGCTGATTTGTTCTGGGTATTCAAGTGGTTAGTCCATCAAGCCGATTATGATCTAGTTTCTGCTGACCTAGTGCATCCAGTTTAGCTGCTTAGACAGGCTACTAGTCACGACAGCTCGGTCTCCTTCTCAGGGTGTCAACTGTGTTTCATACGGCAATTCGCATTACGGTTGTCGACTGTGGGAACGGTCTGAACGCGCAATGGCGTCCTGAAAGGCGTCCCCACGCTGGCGTACCCTAACAACCCCGCCCATTGGCTGAGACAGCAACTGGAGCCGTTGACGTCAGGAAACTACAATCGCGCCTTCCTCAATGTCAACAATATTTCGGGAAGCGCATCCTATCCGAAACCACCAAAAAAGAGCAGTAATGCATCCCAGAAGGGCCGCACGTGCATTTTCTTGTCTTTGCGAGCATCCTCATCAAGGAGTTTCGCCAGCCAAGGCACGATTTGTCGCGCTTGAACGCCAACCCCTTGCCTGCCTCGCCACCTCACAAGCTGAATCGGGAAGGAAGGCATTCCAAAGACACCTCATTTACATATACAGAAACCTTCAAAGACGCTCTGGGAAGCTGTGGGAAAACAAGGATAAAGAGGCACATCAGAAGCACCTTCCAGAGTCGAGGAAACACCCCGCTTCCCACCCCCCAACTCTCACCATCTAACTTTGGCAACTCCAGGCATCTCCATAATATGCTAATGACGTGGCGAAGGGGATCCTTGTCCGGGATCTTCGAAATGGCCTCTGCGACAGATCCAGAGGTGCATCCCCATTCACATTTTCCGCCATTTTAGGACGAACACACCGGCCAAGCACAATGCCCTTCCTCCCAGGAGACATACAGCGGCAGAGAGCAGAAGAAGAAGAAGAAAAAAAAACAGACAAGTCCTACGGAGTATTTCTGACTGGGCTTGCAAGCCAAGTTGTATCAAGTCCAATTTCTTTGGGAGGCCGCAGCGCAGCGGATCTCGAAAAACTTTTTAGAAGACACTAGTAATTATGTTGGTAGGTCCCGGGTCACTCGTGGATGTGAGGAGTGGGCAGAAACCAACGGAAAACATGCCGCGGGAATCGTTCTAACCTTCCGAGTTGGGGCTACTTTCATCACACAATAATGAGCTTCGGAGGTGGAAGGTTGGGCGACTAAAATATTTAAAACAGCTAGCGGACAACCGCGATCAACATATTTCCCAAGAGGGAGCGCTTTTACTAGAATATCCCATTGAACAAGTGCATACATTTGACATTCACGGGCTCCTCAACATTCTCCCAAGAATTCCCTTCCTCCTAGCCCTTGGATGGATAGCTAGATCAGAAATTTTAGTCAGGTAGAAAGCATAACCGGCGCTCCACTTTCCAAGTACTTTTTTTCCCTGGGTGCTGAAGGAGAGACCTGAGTCAACCTAATAGGGTATCCACAAGTTCAAGGCAGCGCAGTGCCGAGCACGTTTTTAGAACCCTTTCAAGACGACAAGTGGGGACATTTTTTTCTTGACCAACTTTTTTTTGTCCAGGGACATTTAACCGATTTTCCTCTCGCTTAGGAAAACACCAGCCTTCAAAAAAGAGCTAATTCATGCTACGAGAACATGAATGGCCACAAAAGCCTTAATGGAACACAAAAAAAACTGGCCGATCCTAGTTTCGTGAGAAACGATTTACCCAACCCAAATCATGCAAAGGCCATGACAACCCTGAAGGTTCAAAATGGCGGACCATATTACTGTTTCGCAGCACAGTACACTCTGACCCTTTCCTCGGGCAATTCTTGATAAGTTCCCATCCTCCTTCATGCATGCTATTATTTTTTTCCCTGCATGTGAATATTCCTCGCGACCTCTCACATTCCTGAATGGCTGCCAAAATACGCTAACTTCCTCACCAACGGTGCATTTCTAGTGCACAGACGACTTGTAACTCCTGCACTGTGATTCTCATTCAAGACAGACTTTCCAACCTCATTTCTCTCGCCGAAACACCGCCAAACGCTCATCTAGGCATAGCAGGCCCTGTAGCAAAACCAGAAGTTTTATTCCCTCTTGTCTTACAAATTCCCCTTCTCCTTTTAGCCTACCTTTACCTTCTGGTAAAAGGTCTGCTCGTGCATGACAAGAGTTCCATGTGACAGCTCCGGAGATATAGGGGAGATGTAAGGTGCTGGCCACCTAAGGAGCCACAATTACTATACAGTATAGAGGAACTTATACTCAGGACGGTTTTGTTGACCCATTGTTGCACTTTCACGATTATGAAATATAGAAATTTGACTTACCTGGTAATAGAGAATCTATAGGTGTCGTAAAAATTGTATCATTTTCAATACGCACGACAACAACTACATACATACTGGTAGGATGCAGAAAAGCAACACTCAGATTTCAAGCGAAACACGACTCACGTTCTAGCTACAAAATTATATCTCCAACCATTTCCAGTTTCAATAATTGCAGTAATTACTGGCCCTAGATGCACATCTGAGCAATAATGAACATCATGAATATTATTGGCCTCCGAAACATGACTTGCTCTCGTAATCTGGCCTGTTCCCCCCTTAGTTCATAGCGCTATTTATGTACTTAAGCCATGTTATTTCACGGTGCCATGCATGGCTTTATACAAGTTTCTCCTCTTTGCCAATGATACATTGCGCAAGGAAGCGAATAGGTAAACAAAGAGGGAGCGGGATAGAAGGGGGAAGGGGGCAACGGCTCTCCTTCTCCCCTCTAAATTAGCTCTCAAGTTAGGCAGTGGCCGCAAGGCTACGGTGGTCTCTGGGTTGTAAAGGCACTGCCTTCTTAGGCCCCGGAAAAAGGTGCCTTAGGCTTTGCTTTCCTAGACGACGCGGTCCCCCTTTTGATGAGCTGGCCCCGGGGCCACCACCCTCCCCCACCACCCAACCAAGAAAAGCAACATAAGCCTGAAAACAGACGTCCAACTCGTTTCTCCTCGTCTCGGGCCCCGCTTTAACTTCCACAAACATCGTTGAGGAAAAACTCAGCCCAAACTCTCTTCTCGGCGAGAAAACTCTGGAGAAAAGCTTTCCCCCTCCCCCCCCCCCCCAAAAAAAAACTGAGAGAGACAAACTAGATGAGTGACTGTATAGAGTCAAACTGGTGGGAAAAATCTGCGGTCAGACTCAATTGTGCACGTACACTGTGCACTGAGACACTATAATGGACTAACGTGTTACACCCTTAGTCAACGCATGTTTTTTGTGTACCTGTTGCGCTCTTAGATTGCTTTTTCTTGCCCCCCAAAAAAGAGTGGTAGTTCACTATCGATCCGTGCTCTCTATTTCGCTCTATCCGGGGACGCTGGCATACCTTTGTTTATTGAGTCCGGACCCGTGATAACCCAGTATCCCCGCAGTGGAATTACAATAATGTATCATTGTCTCGTTTCGCACTGCGTCCGGGACTGAACGCGGTCAATTTTCCAAAATTAGTGACCCCACTGTTTGTGCAATTCTTCGTCTCACATACCGGATTCATTCATCAGGGGTACAGGTAATTACACCCATGATAATACATACGTGTATAAACACATGTCTAGAAAGCTACAATGTGGTAATTTTCTTTTTGCGTTTTGTATCACGGACCTATATTTTATTCCCGCCTCTTGCACAGCACATTATTCACAATACCACAACTGAGCTCTCCTAACCCGTTTGGACACCACAGCTCTAATAATTACAACAAACTAGAACAGTGCTTTTGTAAACAAGCATTGCTTGACTACAATATTCCAAAAGTGTGTAACGATAATAAATATGAAATTTCCTGCCAGGCATCCTAGTCCTATACCATTTCATTATTTTCGCTCATATCACCTAAGTAAATATTGGGTTTCTCTAACCACATAGAGCAATATCTAGCCTCACATGAACAAACGAAACCGAATTCATTAACGAAAATAAAGATAAATAAACTTATCCAGTGTGCAGGAGAGACTAATTCGGAATGTTGGTGTTTCATTCTCCTTCAGCAGTTATCTAAACAAGGGGGTGCATTCATGCACTGCTACGAATCCTCTGAATTCGTGTCTGCAGTTGGGTGGAACGTACAATAGCCTCCCAGCCAAACGTTCAACTGCAGCTGCAGACAGGAATAAAGTACAGGCCAGCTCTCTCTCTCTCTCTCTCTCTCTCTCTCTCTCTCTCTCTCTCTCTCTCTCTCTCTCTCTCTCTCTCCAGACCCCTCTCCCTCTCTCCAGACCCCTGCCTTAATTCGGCGTGTGGTTCCCTGGGGTAGCACTGATGAAAATTAAGCAGGACATCCCCAAGGTATCCATCCGAGAGCCAGAATCAACCAAATGCAGTCATGATTCCGAGCCGGGCACAAAACCGGCAGCATTGTCAATGAGTTGTGGGAAAACTGGCAGCAGGCTCATCGCGCAGCCCCTTTCCCCTTTTCCGGCATGCCCTCCTCATGTCAAAACTGACCCTCCGTGTTTATTCGTCCTCCTCTGATGTCATATTTACATGTTTGTCCAAGAAAGGCCCCTCAATTATTGATGGGAAAGGGGGATGCTGGCTAAATATAGCTCACCAGTGACTTGGGACCTCCTATGTTTACTGTTAGTACATGATGGTTCAAGTACCAGTGGACCTGATTCCAACTGAGGGATTGTCAAAGGTCTGGAGGTATTACAAATATCACTGTTGAGCAAACTGATGTGAAACATCAGTAGCTGACAAATCTTAGACCTATATTGACAGTTTGATTTAGGGGTAGAGTAGACATGTGTGGCGCATGACGCGTGACTTCATTTTCAGTGGGCATTGGGTTAGGAAGATAACGCTGTTGATTTATAATGATGTGGTATGCAGATGATTTTAGACTGATTTCAATCCCATAGATGTGATAAACACTTTTCAGCGTGACTAGAGTAGGCCCACTTGTGTAAACTGATTCTTACGTATAAACAAGCAGTAGAACTTCAGAAAAGTATTGGAATCGGAATGCTCAACTTTGATTAAACCGAAACTATTAGATTGTAATAGTTCATATTGGGCAAAAATATCTTATTTAAAAATCAACGTTATACATATTGCTAGATGCATAAAATTCGCTCGAACAATAATTACTTCATTATTATTTGGAAATTGAAGTGGAGGAGCCTGTTGAGCCGTAATTCCATTATGCTACTCATCTTGGACCAGGACCATGAATGTAATGGTCTGTATAGTCCTAAATTAAAAACAGGAAAGAGTCCTTCATAGATGACAACACACTGACGTAATTAAATAAACTACACATGCTGACTAAGGCAATCACAGAGTGCCCCCATATGAATTTATTGCGCGTCATGCCTATTTGTGTCCTAAATATGATTATTAGGGAGCTTTTCCTATCACAAATCTATGAGGACAGAATCATGGTCCAGAAATTTTCTACGGATGTGCAAAGAAAACAAGAAGTATCATTCTACATTCAAGCACAAGTCGTGTTTTTCTTTCCACAAGCCACGCCAGTTAAACTAGAAAAAAATTTACCGCCAAAGGAGAAAGTTTCTCCATAAATGTGTATTCAGGTCTACAGGATATGTTACATTAGTACCCTCTCTGCACGTGTCGGTGGGGATCCGTTTCATGTTTCCAGTGGATCATTTGAAATCACTTCTACTCAAATCTTGCACTTTCATGATAATGGCAGCATTGTAATTCATCATTACTGCCACTAAATGTAAATTTTAAAATGAGTTTTCTTTTATTTCTCTCTCTGTAATGGGATATGAGTTAATTAGAATATATCACTAACCTAAAGGCACAGGCGAGCAAAGATATAATTATTGGCACGTTTTCAATATACAGTAATAATGTATGAAACCCATCTGTCCCGCGTTATTTGTGCATAACAACTATACAATATGTAATGGGTTAACGCTGCACCAACAGTGACCACTACAACAATAGTACGAGTTAATTACGTTTACATGTAATTTTACCCAACACTACGCTAATGTATCATAATTTATTGTTACTTAAATTAGGAAAAGCTATCAGCATTCCCCAGCAAATGGTTTCAGCATGCCGCCTAGTGATATTCCTAGAGATAACGTGAGAAGGAAATTGACATGTCTACTTCATTCATTACAAAATGAATGTACGAGCTGGCAACACCGCCTTGGCAAGAATGGCGACGCAAAGGGGTGAAGTTCAAAGAACCACTCTCCACACATTCCTCAAGGTCGTGTCACATTCATTCCCAGACAGTTATAAAGAGGCCACATAATCCTAAAGACGTTCGCATTATAGTGAAGCGCCTAGATACACATTCGCGTGACAGTAGCACTTAGGAAAAATTCAAGGTAACAAAACACGTCTCACAGCATAATTCTCGCCTGAAAATGTCCGCTGTGGGCAAATAATCGCGCTGCCTGTTCTAATGGCCTCGCCTAAAGAGGAGAGGCGCCGCTTCCAGTTATAAGAGACGCCTGCTTCATTTCCGAGTATAGTTTTATGCGATACGCTTTTAGAAAAGTCGCAATCCGCGAAAGAAAAATAAAACTTCACTTCTCGCTTTTTTTTACGCGCTCTTAGAACGGTCGTAGCGGCCTTGAAAGATTCAGGTTTATGCCCAATTAGCGCAATTACTTCGCTTTTTTTTTACTGCTCTTAATCACGGCGCTTTTTCGCAAGGAAAGAACAACAGGGACGCACACTCCTGAGTGCCTCGGAAATGAATGTGCTCTATGAACGAATATGCACAATTAGTGTGGATCGTCATCATTTATTATTTACAGACACTAATATTACTCCGTCTCTGAACACTCAGATGTGCAGTTTGATTACTTGTCACTGTCAACGCTACATGCTAATATCAGTTATTATTTGAGATCTTAACCAAACAATTGGGTACAGAAATGTTACGCTATCGTGGCATTGACAAAGTGTGTTTACACTTTGGGATGACTCCAGTGTTGTAGATACGATACAGTATCACCAGTTTATTGCCTTGAAGTTTGATTTATTGCTCGGACTGACCGCAATTGAGAACAAATGTGCTGCTTCGCTATTCTGCATGTGAGATAATCAACCTTTGTAAACCAGGTGCCCTATATCCCACGACGTTCACGATTTCCCCTGCACCCCTTCTCCCAGAACGCCCTATAATTCCCTACTGATTTCAGCTGGCAAGCAATTTAGTAAGCTACCATTTTATTTAACTCTGACAATGACGTTACTGTACCGTATATATGGACTTTTTTCAATCGAAAGTAATGGAAACAGCAACGGAATTACAGGCATTAACTGAGCAGATTTTGCTTTTACGGGGCACGAACTTGAATGAATTGGTCTTCACAGTTCACTTCCTTCCAGTCTGATATCTTCACAGTGTGCAGGTGGGTGTAGGTTAAGACATGCAAAAGTGTGGTCATGCTTGGCCCCCGAGCACATCATCATTTTACTGTTGGAAAGTGATTTCACTGGTGTACAGTAAAAACCCGTGAAATTGGACCCCTGCCATGCTGGGAGGAGCGTGTACAGATATTGTGCCACACTCTTGACTACGCTTAATCAAACCTTCAGTTAGGAATTTACATCATGTTTGCAGCAAAATTGCAAAAAAAGCAGGATGGCCATTTCAATTTATGATGCGTTGGATGTGTTATAAATTACAAGTGAAACGTCCCCAGGCAACACCATAATCACAGGTGCTTCATCATCATTAGTCAACATTACATCATCAAGTTATCATTTTTCTAAACAGCTAATGGTCCGAGTATTAGCCCGATTACTGGTATATGAGGAGACAAAAATTATTCTTACTGTTACAAAATCACACACGTACTACAACGCTGACTGTTATCCAAACCTGACTGTCACGTGCCCCCAGCTGTACAGCGTCAGATGACAGATAGCCCAGTATTTCGCTGTCACTCAGCATGAATGCTAATGGAAGTTAAATACAAGTTTGTTTCGCGTGTCCTAAGCTGAAGATCTAAGTTTACCCTGAATATTTTGACGCGCCCGCAGCGCCCTTCCCTCCGCACCCTCATCTCCACTACACTAACCTAGAGGAAATGGATGCTAGTTTCAATTTCAGATTACTAAGCGCAAACTCATCAACCTTATTCTCATCTTAGCCCCGGTTCAGTCAAGCGCGGCTCGATCTCGCTGATGCCAAAATCAGAATCGAGAGTCGACGAAGGATATTGTCGTCGGCCAAATCCCCTCCACCCCCCTTTCTCATGAGAGTAGGGAGGAGAGAAAAAGGTTGAAGAAAAAAAAATTCAAGAAAAAAAAATCCAAATCCTAGCACTGCCGGATAGAGACTTGACTCAATGCCGGCTCCCATTGAGTGCATTTCCCCCATTTTTCTGAATCGAAGACGTGGGCGCCACATTCATGCCGCTGCATGTATACTTTCCTTCCAAATAATATATGAGTCGTACCTAGCAAGTCCCCTTTCCACTTATGAAATCGGGAGGGTAATGCAATATTGATGCGCACTCGGTAATATGCTCATGCAGGTCTGTTCCACCCAACCCACCCTTTACACCAAAGCCCTCCCCCATGATAAACACAAGTGTGATGAGTTGATTTACGTCGAGTTTCGTGCCAAGAAACATTTTGAGACTTGGCCAAACGGAATCTGCCCCCCCGTCCCCCCCACACACCTCCCTCTCCCCGCATTGAAACTGCATAAAGCTCAGTCAATATTTGTGTGCTTTTCGGCTCGCAAAGTTTCCCGGAGAATCGCGGGGTACAAAATTGATCAGTTTGATCAATGCTGATTGCGCTCCAAATGGAAGTAATGACAATGGAGGCCCCCGGAGGCGTCGGGTGTGACGTAAAGACGCGGCTCATAACCTTGCGGCGAAGGTCACAACCTTCCCAGGCTAAGGTGAACAGCCCGATTTTCGCAAGAAAATCGTGAAAATCGCATACCATATAAGCAAGACGGTGAAGAACGATGCTCAAAAGTCAAAACACCGACATCAAGTAGCACAATAAAAAAATAGCATCCAACCGGTGTATCAATAAATCTGGTCGTATATCGTGTTGCAAGTCAGATTTTATAAGTCTGGCCGTACCTCTAAAGGCCAGTTTTATGAAGCTCAGATAAGAAAAGTTCAGGCAATAGCTGAATACATTCTGGCTCTGAACTGAAGGTTAAACTTCAATATAACTAAACGATCTTTATAAAAGTGGTCCGATGTCAGGGATAGATTTAAAAAGCACTCAAGTTGGCGTTGTTACACTGCCAGCTCCTCTTTTATATTTATCTGATTCTCGTATGGTTCATTTTGCCTGCGAGCAGTTGCATTTGGTTTGTTATTTACAGTTTAATTTTTATGCTCAGCACCCCCACTTTAGGCCGATTGCACCATTCAAGGATTTTTTTTGTATTTTTTATTGTTCACCCTGTTATATAGTCTTTACTTAAGGTACCATATTGAGGCCAACAACAATGCTATCACTACCGTATATAATGTAAAATATTTTTTACCTACTATACACAAAAGGTGAATGAGTAAAATGGCAACCCTGTATCTTTCTGAACGGTGAACGTACCAATGAGAGGCAGTGCATGTCAGATTTCCAACAATTTGCAACATAAGGTTAATTACATTCTCAGGTTTAAGGCACTCCAGCCCATTCCCAGATAACCCTCGAGTTAGATGGCAGGAGCAGCATTTCAGCCTTTAATAAAAAAAACCCGAGCTGAACCCTGGAGCAACGTGTCTTTTGTTTCTCACATTTTTGCAGTGGCGGGAACTTTTCCCACCGTCCAACCAGCAACCGGAAAGGAGAAGGTCGTTAATGGTTGAGCGAACGGAACCGCTTATTGAAAGCTCCCAGTTCGGCAATGACAAATTCTGCAGGCAAGCACGACGAACGTTTTTATAGGCCGGCTTGTAGCGATTCTAATAAATTCGCCTCCCTACGAATACTAAAAAAAAAAACTCAACTAAAAATTGCACCGTTTGCTTCTTCTATGCAACTTTTTCTTCTTTTCGTTCCGGAAAACTACCGGCTGCGTTTTATCCTGTTTTTCCAACAAGTCACGTGACTCCAGCCTATTATTAAACCGCGTCGCCACAAAATTGCACCGGTATTTGTTAGGGAAAACTTTGCACTGGCTTTCATTAGCTCACACAGAAAATCAGACAAGTCTGTTCCAATCAGTCCAGATACAAATCTGACGTTCGTGACTAGAATTACCTAGTCGCTTCTTTCGGCAACCTCCGTCAAATAAAAAGAGAAGGGTAGGTTGTTTTTTTTCTGTTGGTAAAATTTCTTGCGTGACTTTAGATTCGTTCGGAAGCCGCGTTGATTACGTACGCTCAACGGGGCATTCACATTACAATTTTTTTTCTACTACTAATAGACCTACTATTGATCAAAATTAGCATATAACTCCTGTTAGCTGGCTCATTTTTTTTCTGATGTATACTGTAGGAGAGGTCATTTCATGCTGAATGTTAGGCCTAGAGGCGTCCTATACACATGTTGATAAATTCATGGTGCAAGCGCCGGTACCTTGCTAAGCCTGACCTAAATTCCTCGCGCGGCAACATCGCCGCCAAGCAGGATAATCCCGAAAATAGCTACAAGCATAAGAGCAACCAATGCACCGGTACAACCCAAACTGGTCAAGTTGTCGCACTTATTTTTAATGCAGGAAGTTGGCGCCCGCTATAAATAATCAGGATCGATAGCTATCAATGGTTAATATGTCGTAATCCCAACCCTCCTTCGCGGCAATTATTCGGACAATCAAGTGCAGACCGTTGGGAAAGTGTCATGAAAACGGTTGTCATTTCCCTGCAAGAATGTCAAGGGCCACTTGACTCCGCCGTCCCAAACTGTCATTACGACCATATTATGTGGGGCATTAAAAAATCCGTCCCCCCAATCATCGCCGGCCGTTATTTTAAAAGGCTGTTATAGTGGGCGGCCGTTATTTTGGCTCTCATCGCCATGTTATCACGGTTAGGTGGGGGAGGGGGGGGTGCTTCAAAATGGATGCTTGGCCCTGGCCTGGCCCTCCTGGTAAAAGAGCGGGGGTGTGGGAGGGCGCCAAAGCCAAGCAAGCAGTTGTGAAGTGGAACGGATTTTTACCCCTGAAAAGCCAATGACTTGGACTTGATTGGAGTGCCAAGTGGCTCCGTTTCGTGCCTACCGGTGATCCATCTCAAGTCACTCGGAGCCTTAAGTACCTGCTGTCATCCGGAGGATAGGAAGTTTGGGGGGTTTCGCAGTTGAGACTCCCCATAGCAAACAGGTTTTCAATACGGTGGATCAGTGCATTATGGGGGATGAGTGCAGGAAGTCGTACGGCCCAGTACGGGACGCCAGTTTTTCGGACAGAAATGTCAGGCCTTCCCTCCCACCATCCGTTTCCTAGAAAGCAAAGATCCCCAAAATTTTGGGCCGACTGGCTGCAGGAACGTGCGCAGTCAGCCAGTCACTCAATCGATACTGTACTGGCACGTTTAGTATTATATGGAATGTGTTTTGGGTCCCCGTCTCGCAACGCCGATTTCCTATATAAAACCGTTCTTGGACGGATATGTCCGAGTCGGTGCCAAGCAGTGGTCAGTCGTTCCTTTCAATCCGGACGGAGCACTGGACCTGGCCCAACTCGAACTGGGTAGAAAAATCAGGGGGGGAAATCGAAACACCAAACAGTCGGCTGGCGATTCTGATCGCAGCTCTTGGAAAAACGAAGCAGGAGAAGAAGCGGAAGAAAAACGGGCCATATATAGGGTTGCAGTTCTTTTTGCTCGCACCTACCGTCTGAACCCAAGCTTGGTCGTATTTCTATAGTGCAGGCTGCCAACTCCAAAAAACCTCCAAGCCTTTTCCCTTTCGGCTCTCAGCCCGCTGCTGCTCTTGCCCTACGACATTCTATCATGTGTACAGAGTGGAAAGAGGAGTCTAATAAATTATTTACAACGCATGAAAGCTTCTACTTTACATCAACACGATGGCACATTAGCGTCCTAGTCCTCCTCTTCTCCAAGCCTCATCTTACAACCAAGCGACCTCCCCGCCTCCCCACATCCACCCAAACCACCCTACCAAAAACTCCCCGTCTCCCCAACTGTTTTATACCAAAAAGGACCGTCGTTTGCGGTCGTCTCAACAAAATGTACGGAGAAATACTATTTACACTCGGAGTGAAAAAAAGGAAGGATAAATCACTCGCGATACTTTCGCCTTGACAGCAGGCATTCATCAGAGTGATACGAGCACATTAACTATATTGCGCTGTATAAAGTTCAACGAGTTTTTCGGGCATCACAGAACCATTTTCTCTTCTAATGTAAACTCGCTGTTATTATTTCTGAATTATCACCTCCGTGCCAAATGTGCCATCTGCGTCGTTGATTTTTTAACACACAGTCCAGGGAAAATCACGTTCGTCGCATAATACCATTCGGCTGGCAACACGCATTAGTGACAATAAAAAATACAGCCGGCGATTAAAGCCGCGTACAAGCTAATTGTGATTGATTTCTTCGCGCCCGAGCCCGCCAGTGTCATGTACAACTCTCTGGCTTTTCCCCCCGATCCCACCTGTGGAGCACATAGTATTAAAGGCAAGGAAGAAACTTTTTGGACGAGCCTTGAAATTGTCTCAAGGCTCAGGTTCTATTGATATACTTGTTACCTCATCAGAAGATTTGGACCCCGAATCCTCTGCCAGATCCTGGGATAAAGAGGCATGGTTAACAGACCTCCAGAACGACGACAGGTCATAGAATTGGAGTGAGGTAATATACAGGTCCGATAAGCATCAGTCTCGACACTTTTAGACGTGCACCAATTGCCGTTCACGTCCTAGTGCAAGGTCTGAGCCTGTCGGTATGGTCGGATGGCACAGTTTGACAAAAAGGTGGCGCCAGGATTACAAATGACGCCCATTGTGCCAGGCGTCTCCACCACGCGGCGCATTAGCAGGTGAGAACCTGCCGGGTTGCTGGTCAGAAGGAAATCCATCCGACGCCCACACCCAAGTCTGCTTATTCGATGATGGCGGTGCAGGGAACCCTTCCAAGTCTTCCGGAAGTGCCACAAGGCCCCGGCTCAAAATACCGAGCAGACGATGGCCTTAAAAATAATACCCTACGAGTGCAGTCAGCCTTCGACTTGGCACCGATTCCAAATTGCAAGTTAGGGCGGAGATGAAAACTCTTCCCTGGCTAAAATTGACTCTGACTCGGCTCTCAAGTCGAGGCTCCTTTCTTCTTCTACTACTACTACTTCTTCTTCTCCTACTCCTACTTATTTTTCCTCCCTACTCCTTCCTTCCACCCACTTTATAGGAATCCGGAATCGCATCACACTCGAAAGCAACGGGCAGACAGAGGGTTCGGGAGGGTTGGGAAGCTGGAATTTTCAATGAACCCGATTACCAGGCGAAAAAGAGTTCCATGGCGACAAAACAATAGCAGTTTCCCCACTAGCAGACCCGTCCCATTATACTAGCGAACAATGTTAGCCTCCCCCCCCCCTTCCCCGTTCTTCTGGAGAAAATACAGCTCCCTGAGCTCAGCTGCTGCTCCTCTCAGGTGGCGCAGCCTATTATTGAAATTCGCCTACGTAGACTAACAAGCCTTTTCGGAAGGAATTACAGAGCCTTGGGAATGGCTACAATCCTCTTCTTCCAGAAGACCCACTCACCTGCAAACTTTCATTACGATCGTTTCTTATCTTTTTCTGCTCTTAACCACGCTTGGTTAGCAGTCAATACCTGGCATAGCGAAATGACTAGGTGCTATCAATCAAAACCATCTGCCTCGAGGAAACTGATGAGACATTAGATGGCAATGGAATGGGAGGGATGTGAGCAAAATTTGAACAGAAGAGATTATCCGTGCACTTTCTCCATGGGAGCACAACGGTTCTGAAGACAGCAGGCAGGTCCAGTCTACACTGGTGGGAAACAAAGGCAGGAAGCTAAGGTTGAAGGTGGCAATAATGCAGGGCCGACAGGTGCGAGGCTCACCGGCAGCCGGTCAGCGGAAGGTCACTACCTCCCCGCAACTAACCCCCATCCCCTTCAAAAACCATCACCAGAACAGGTGAGCACCAGCACACATGCAACAAAAAAAACTCCAAGCCCTTGAAAAATCAGCTGGGAAGAATGGATGTACTGTACGTTGTTAATCAGTTTAAAAGCATGGAAAATTTTGGTCTTTTCATATCAACGTCAGCATATGTCTCTAAATCGCTGCAGTACATTCGCATTATTAAAATAATTCGGAGCGAAATATTTCTGTTTCCAGAACTGAGCTTAGAATCTCGTGAATCTATTTCACAAATGGAATGTATATATATGCGAATGCGTTTCAAGGCGCTTAGTGAAATCTCTTGGCAACAGAATAATAAAAAAGAGAGGATCCTGCTAGCAAAGACCCTTTCGGTAGTGAAATAATAGGGGGAAAATGCGGCTCAACACTGGCAGAGCGGCATTACAACACAAAAGCCATTGTCCTTAGAATTTTCTCATCTTTGTGCCTGGATGCTAGTATCCGGCTGGAAAATCCGAGACACCGTCTGCGAATTCTTGCGATGCAGGCTTACATGTAAATTCACGCTATACTGAACTCCGGATGCACGGCGTTCACAAGGGGCGAGGAAAAGACCTAACATCGACTTTACCCATCCAGCCTATATATACGGTACTGTCCATGTACACAAAACTTACCAGGTTCAGCAGAGTACATAATTTCAATCCGAAGGGGGAAAAGTCGACGAAATGAACTCTAACTTGTGACAGTCTTGACGGAATTCGAATCCGGAAATCCTACATTTAAACACCATTTACTATTCTGCATATGAAAGGCGAAGCGAAATGATTCCCCCGCCTAGTGATTGCGAGGGCCTTGAATTAATCTCCGAGTTTCATTTGGCTCAAATTATTAACGCCACCCTGAGTATAATCCAGGCCAAAACTATTAAACCAGGTTCTCTCCATCTTGGCCACATCACAGCACCTAAAGCTCTCAGAGTGGATTAAAATTTACCCCAAGTAATCCAGAGAAAAGCCGCCAACTTTGAAAATACATGTTTTATTATCTCAGGCCCCCTATGTAATTCCGGGCACGGATGATAAACCTTGGAGCAGTTAACAACTCCGGGGTTCACTTCTAGAATTCGTTTACCCTCTCACTTTCCAGCACAGAAGATGGCCTGCGGTATGTGGAATTTACGGCGTGTGCACAGTACATGCTGGTGGATAATGTACTATTATTCTGCTCATGCACTAGTTCAGGTTCTACAGGAAGTGAGCCAATTCACAATTAATGAATATAACTTATTACCAACTCTGGGTACAGTGATTTCGGATCACCTTTATTTTCAAATGCTGAAAGAAATGTGTGAATAAATGTTAACATTGGCTGAAACTTTCCGATTATACCAAATCATTGGGCTTATCTTCACTTAATCAAGTACTCTTGCATTAATATTAATCAGGACTCTCAAAGTTGTGGTAAAAAGTTATTGCTAAATATTAATTAACAAAAATATTCTGCCCTACATTTTCCCTGGGGATTTGTGTGAAGATGCCAAATATTTGCAATCATAGTAACCGTATATCATCAATGTACTAACGTACAATACAAAAATTGCGTTCAAAATATTTTCTGACCCAAAAAAGCCATTATTGAACAGGTAGCACAACGATGAAATTAATATGCTAGGTACACCTTTAGTAAAAATAAATTTTATGAAAATCAACTTAATCGTAATTAAGTGAGTCTTCAACACTTAAATCATGATTAAGTTTCTTCGTATGGGATAATACAGTAGAATAATGTCTTTTAGAGTATGTTCTGGTTCACTGTTGGACGCATCATCATATGAGGAAACCTAATAATGAACATAACATGACTATCATCAACACCTAAATCAGTGTTATGATCATGTTATTAGAATATGATTAAGTTGATTTGTAATTAAAATATTTTTTTCTATCTTAACAGCTACAGAGTTACTCATGAGGAGTATTCAAATTCCTACCATACAAGTGGATGTTTTCGGATCTTTCCATCTGTGCCGACATCTTTTGTGATTTTCTTCTTTGTAAATTTTCAGCGGATTTTTCCATAATATTCCTGATAATATCTTTACGTCCCTGAAACAGGCTCAATATTACAAATACTAAGTGCACTTTAGACAAATATTGCAATATATTTGGGCCGCATTTTCCTCATAAAACCAATTGCAAACTTTTTCGATTGGTGACATATGAACCAAATAAACTCTCTCGACATAACATCTGTTAATATATTTATTTTTAGATTTCATTCGTAAAAACTCTGAGAAAATATTCTGAATGGTGAAATAGACCCACTGTTCAAAAATTATCATATCTACTACACTCTCTCTCAACCTCCTCCACAGGGAAATATTAGTGTAAATTAGGCCGTTAGTATGGGTCACTCCGTCCTCATAACTGTTTCGTTTCTTTGTCTGTGCATGTCAAGGGCCCGTTTGGCCATATTTGTGAGCCGAGATATGAGCATTTCACTCTCACTCAGAGGATATGCTGTGTTTGCGTTAGTGAGAACTTTTCAGTCCTCGTACTTCTAGTCTACAAGGAGACAATGACAGTGTTCAGTTTGTCTAGTCCTCACGAAATTTGTGAGGTCAACTTCCATACCTGTTTCTGTGAGCAGTATTGTACATGTTAGCCTATAAGTGTGCTAGTCTATAAGCGTGTATTAATATTTCCTTTGGGGGAGGTGTGGTGGCCGAGATGGTAACGTCTCGGCTTGCTGAGTGAAAGGCCCCAGGTTCGATCCCCGCCTGGGGAACTTCCTTTCACCTGCGTCGGGAGGGTCTCTGACCTGCACCAAGGAGGTGTCTGGCAACCTAACCTCCTGGGGGACTGCACATGGCCCAAAAGCCATAGGACAATGCACCTGCACAAGTGTCCCCTCCCCAACAATCCCTTTCCCTACCCTATATCCTGAACCAGCCCTTGCACGGAGATTGAAGAAAAAACAGAAAACTGATGATGGTATGCCACCCCCCTAAACGAGCCAAATGGCTCGAGCACGGGGTATCAATTTTTTAAAAAATCCTCTGAATGAAAGCTGCCTTGTGTGCTTGCATGTGTGTAAACTATTTCGTTTTCAAACCAGCTGCCCGAATATCTTTATGTAATTATTGTTCCTAAACAAGATTCTCCTGTTTTACCCCCTTGTTCAACGCCAAGTTTAAAAAAACACATTGCTTAATTAAAAATGCAACCATCCAAACAGACATTACATATCTAAAGCAGAACGGCACTTGGCACAATCCGGGTCCCCAAAACAGCGACCTTTCTTCCAAACGCCAACAAACCTATTTATGAGCCCCACTAAGAACGTTTAGACTTTGTATTATGCCGTGCAGAAGCAGTCTTCACGCACCGTTTCAGATTTGGCGTCCCTCACATCCCTCTTTATATGCTAATTCACGCTGTGCCACCGTGTTTTCAAATTAGCGTCATCTCTGTTGCGGGAGCAATTATAAACGGAGTGGGCGAATTGAGTGCAGTCATGCGGCGCTGGGCTTCCAGGAAAACGTGGTTGGAAAATTCAACCCCCCCAAAAGCGTCCCCCGGATTCAAGACACAGAGAGTTGAGGAAATTCCGGGGCACGGTCCTACCCGCGAAATTGGACGCAGCCGGGAGACCTGACGGGTGAGCGTGGGAAGCGAGTCCGGCATTTCTATTGGTTGATGAGTCTGGGCAGCGACCATTGGCGGATGGGCTTGTTGCTTCCGAATTTCAATAGGGCATAATGATATGGTTATGAATTGCGTGGATATTTTTAACGGGACGTGTAAAGTGCGAATAGTTGGCAGCATCTGCTCAAAACATATGCGTGCGTTCTCAAAGTGGATGTGAATGATGGCAGTGCGGTTGTCTCCATGAGGACACTTGTGCCAACATGATGCCTACCCACCCATGTCATACTTTTTAGGGGAGGGACTTTTTTCAATGTGATTCACGACAGGGCAGAGGCCAGCTCTGATCACCAATACGCGGGCGCGTAAATAAATTGTGGTTCTATGTCGTTCTATTTTTTTCTCTCTCTCTCTCTCGCCCGTGCTGTCAACAGTCGCCTATGGTCAAACTTCGCTCTACATTAATGTCCTCTGCAGGGACACTGCTCGTTTATTTATTAGTTTTCAGTTCCTGCAAGCTGTAACTCACTTTGTAATCACTTTCAATTCGGCCCAGGGTTTTCAGGGGGAATTTTATTTTGTACACAACGGCCAGCTCGGCTAGGTTTAAAGCCTAATATCATTTAACTGCTATTTAAGTGCGTAATTTCATCCAGCCTATCTGGCCGACAAACTTTAACTAATGGCATGTTGGTGCGACACACACCGCTCGTCCATATTATGACACGCTATACACTTAATTACAAGGCATGCAAACATGGCGTGAAAATGCTCCTATCTCAAAACCGACTCTTTCAAGAAAATGATAAACTAACAAATCTGTTCATGTGGCAGAAATTACCACTACATCAATTCGTAAGCCGACTTCATTTCATTATAAAATTGAAAAAGCTCCGTTTTGTAACATAATGGAGCTTATTCAGATTACACAAATACGATATTCAGGATGCCAATCTGCTGTCACCGTGGAAATGAGGATTATAACACAAAGTCACAGGCACTAAGCCACTGCGATAAGGCGCTAGTTATACGACTTGGCGAGAATTGTAGCGGAAGAATCAAATCGCATTTCCCGGAAGTGCGTTTCCAATTATCTAATTAACTCTTGGAAAGTCGCCTCGCGCTGTACCATATATTGATTGTACACTGTACAACTTACGAGAATGGATGCTCTAGTTAGAATATGTTTACTTTCAGAATGCCAAATTAATTTATTGAACATAAGTTGAGACTGCTGTATTGGAGCTTATGCAGCAGTCGGATTTTCTGCAACTTACAATACTTAATTCAGCTCCACACTAATTACATTGCATTCTGTGCAGGCACAGTATATTTTGGAAGAGTTGTACAAAACTTATATATAAGTTGGTTAATAAAATTCTATCTAATGAGCTACCACTTTTTAATTAATCTAACACTTGTCTCAAGTATCAGCCCTCACCTTACTGAATCACTCAAAAAACCTGCTGCTCTATCAGTTTTTTGAAATTTTTCTTTTCCCGCAGCCAAGTTGTGAGGCACCGGGGAATTCCCTCTCTTCGATCTCTCCATCAATGGTCACCTCGGGACCAACAATGACGGGGTGACAGCGTGATGAGCCCATTGTCTAGCGCTGCATCGCCTCCCTTTTCCCCAATGTAACTCACAAATCTTGGTATATGCTAGCCAAAAAAAAGTGCACGCTTTCAATCTCGCTCCTGGCCCAATGAGGAACTCGAGCATGCTTCTCTAGCCAATCAGCATGGGAATATCACATATAGCTGTCCCAATTTGATCATCTGAATGATAATTATTTTTAGTAGCATTTCCCCCGCACTCAAGGTGTTAGCATAGGAGACTGGAATATATATCAAACATCAAATGGCACTCGCATGTAGCCACCGCTATCGGAAACTGGCGCCATTAAAGCGATCGAATGGAACGCAGCGGGACAGAAACCGATTTGCTATATCCGGTGACTGGGTGCTTGCTTTGCAACATAAATCCTCCAGAAGTCATCGAGGGTGTGTGTGTCCCGTGAATTATGAATCAGTCAACATATACGTCCTTAACCGCCTTTTTATGATATAGGCGTATAAACATGCCTCTTGCAATATAGGTTGTTGCGCAACAAGTATCTCTTCCTAATTAAAACGTATCTTAATTCCATGCACGCCCTTCGCATGGCCCCAGGTCATGTGTCGACAAAATTACTTCCAGGAAACTTCAATAAACCCTGCAGCGAAGGCTTGATATTGCATCGTCGGCACCTTGATTGCAACCAGAGCACTCGCAAAGAAATTGGCGAAAGCACTATAAGGCCAGATATTGCAACAGTGAATTTGTCAAGGCTCTTCAGCCTCTTTTGATGCTCCGCGAAGGAAGCAACAAAGGAACAAAATCTCAAAAGAAAATAACTCGAGTGTTTACATCGCAAAAAGGCGGCAGTCTTATAGAGAATAACATTTCCACCCAGGGGATCATTGGCCAATAAGCGCTTCGTAAGAGGTTATAAGTTTACCCAATTTATTACTTTAAAAAAAATACCCAGTGATAGGGCGGAGCCCTTTTAGGGGGGAAGGGAAGGTTCCCAGGGGAGGGCGCTGTAATTATAATTATTTCTGACTTTGTGAAATGCACCAGACCTTTTCTCCTGGCCCTGGGCAGAGTAGGGAGTGCAATTCTGCCCCGGCATGTCGGGTGAAAAGCGGAAAAAGACCCGGCCAAGCAGAGGTGACGGGGACGGGATTTGAACCCCGGCCTCCCGCTTGGCTGGCCAGTGCAGTGGCGTAACCACCAGACCACCATGCCTCCCTTAATGTATTAATATTAATACTGTAATACTGTAAATATTATCGCTGTGTTTTTCTGTCTGCTAAAAATCGCTGGATGACCTAATGATAAAATTTTGCAATATGATACCGATTGGAACCTATTCCCTCAGGTGTAAAATGGTGAGAGAGTGATGGACACCATCCTAGCCCGCAGTGGTACCGGCACCTACAGAAAAACCACGCTCCGTGTTATTGCATGTTAGCACAGGTCAACAAACAATACAATCCGGCCGTTACGCAATTATCTGGTGAACCGCTCCAGACTTTAATTCGTTTTTC
>JYFJ02002138.1:39104-62722 GCA_000934665.2 Catajapyx aquilonaris
CCCCCCCCCCCCCTACACTGTTCAATTTCGTCTCAAAATCGCTTGGCTGTCCCTTCAAGTGCGCCATAATTAGCTTCGAAATGAACTCGAATCGGGTACCCACACAGTTCAAGTACACTTTCCAAAATACATCCCTCGGCATATCTTCGCAAACCGCAGCTCTATTACCGTCGCCAACCGGGTTTGCAATCTGTGATTTAACGCTATTTTTGGGATGAGTGAGAGCAGCAGCTACAGGGGGGGAAAGGGTGCGGGGGTTCCCCGGTTTAATCAATTCTGGTCGAAAAATCGGCGTGCGTGCGTGAAGCCAAATCGGTAATTCAATCTCCTTGTAGGTCGACATGCTATATTACCAACTGTTTCCACCTCACCATTTTTATTCTTGTTGTCGTGCCATAACTATCAGCTAAATATATTGTCATTCCTTCAGGTATCGGCGGATTTCGTGGTCCCTAGTCGCGGCTATATTATGCGGACAAGAAAAATGGCGAGGGGATGTTTACTACTGATAGACACGTTAAGGTCTACATCACTTTTTATGGGAACCTATCGAAGTAAATTTAAGCTCACGTCAGAAATATGCACTGGTTATTGATCATATCGACTGCTTTCACATACAATTGAGTCGAGTCGTTGATATGAATCGGGTACGACGGCTAAAATGTTTATAAATGTGGTGTTCCAACGAATAGAGCTCCTTCCAGGTGATTTATAGTCGGTGCCAAAGTACTTCGGGGATGAGCTCGTCCTTTTAAAAAAAAGCCAACAGAGAATGGGATGCAAATCAATGTTGGCTACAGCATTTTTAGAGTGTAGTTACAAACGGCAGAACAGTTCTGCTTTTATTTTTATGTCCCCCTGACTACCTCGTCCCCTTTTGGAAGTGTATTTGTGTGATCTGCTCTCTCCATTGTTGTTCATGCTAGTGAAAGCATTTCTAAAACAATTACCTTCCAGGAAATCCGACAAACAGGAAGTACCGGTACTCTAATTACCTAAACCCATGCGAAGATACCCTTGATCCCGTATAGTTACAATATTGACGTTTAGGTTTAGAAAACATCTTGACCACAGAAAAATCGAATAGATGTATTTTTCATCACACGTACCGGATGGTAGTGGAGTAAGAGAGGGCCATTGCTACTAATGCTAGCGATAGTCAAGGGAAGGGGAAGCGAGTGGATACTGGAGTTCAAAATAACCGGAGAGTTTCGATTGCCAGTGAACCTTTCCACACACGCCCTCTGAAAAAAAAAAACTGCTAATGCTACAATCTGAATTCCATCCACGTCGACATGAAACCCATACATAGAACAAGTCCCCTCTCTTTCATTTCCCAACTTTAGCGGACCCACCAAAAACCTACTGGGTGGAAAGTTGGGTCCATCTGATGATGCTGGGTCCAGCTCACCCTCTCTCCCCCGGGCCACTACCCTTCCCCAAAAACACACCCCCTGCTCCCAACCCAACACGCAACTAATCCTGGATTTAGACGGCCCGCAGATTAAACGCTGTCACTGCGTAGAAGGCAAGTAATCTGACCGCTGCCACCGCCACATTAGTCTATCCCGGATAGCCGCAAGCCGGTCCATGTTAACGCCTCCGAAAAGGAAGGTGAGTGCAGCCGGATTTATTTACCTGGAACGGAGAGGAATCTGGTGGGGACCTTCACTGTTGAGAGGCGTAAGTGATGCGTCACCCCCTACGAAATCTATGGAACCACCACCAGATTTTCATGCTCGGTGATGCGGTCACCTTACGAGTCACGCGGAATGCTTCTGTATTTGTTAGTGCGAGTTAAATGTTTCAACCAATTTACCTAGTATAGGTACTTGTAGACAAATGGTGGCTCGAAGATTTTTCAATTTATTTTCAGTAGTTTATTTTTCAATTTATTTTCAGTAGTTTATTTTGCGAATTAATATTTCTGTAATTTATTTTGCAAGTTAATATTTCTGTAATTTATTTTGCGAATTAATATTTCTGTAATTTATTTTGCAAATTAATATTTCTGTAATTTATTTTGCAAATTAATATTTCTGTAATTTATTTTGCAAATTAATATTTCTGTAATTCTATTGTGCTGTGTTCATAATATATTTATGTCACTTAAGTGTATTGTAATATTTATATTGCCAGTAGAGACGCTGCTGTATGCTGCTTGAAAAATGATTGAAAAAACCAGTACCGGTATAGTAGCCTGTACCCTTGGCCACGCTTATTTTGGTCTGTCTCTAAACAACAGTGAGTAATATCTCCACCACCTTACATAATATGCCAGCCCAAATTACACATAACCGTTGCTGGCAGCCTGACTCTAACACTGTGTGTACCATACAACTCAAGCAAAATGAGTCCAGCCTCTCTCAGGGCGTGCGATCGAAAACAAACCTAATGGACGCAGGTCTTAATATCCGGCCAGTCGCCTCAAATTGAACAACCCCCCTTAACTGTATAGACATATACACATCCCCGAGACAAAATCGAAGGCAGCGTTTTGCGGAGAATAAAGCCGAGGTGCGGGCCCCACAATCTCCGAGTCGGACGTTTTCTGGACAGGCTCCAGCATTTCCGGCAAGTTTGAGCGATTCTTAAGGCCCAGTGTGGGGCTCCGGAATGGAAGACCTGGCATTTACGCCGAGTTTGATTCTGACAAATTACTGGCCCAAAAAGGTGCATAACTTCCACGCAAAAAAAACAGGGAGAGCTCTGCAGTGTTTACCATCATCCAACTTTCGAGTTAATTACCGGTAATTAATAGCAGCCTATTAGCCAATTTGTTACATAAAGAGTCACACTTTACAACATTAATCAGGGCTGAAATGCTATGATAATATTATAAACCCCATAGAGGTGATCCTCTCCAGGAAAATGCCAATGCGTGTCGCCCGTCACATGGTGAAAACACATGCAAACTGCATCGTGTCCCTTATCGAAACCCAGCCTATCTGGCAGTATATCTCCCAGTACATCTGGCAACGTGACGAAGCATTTCCATGCAAACAGTCAGCCATGTCCCCAAATGGGTTCGAATGTAAACTTGACTGAGTCATAAGATCCTTGCTACTCGAGTGCTGTTTCTGACGCGATTTAAGCCGCACTGCTTGAGGGGGTCGCTGGTGACAAATAGTAAAGAGCAAAGGCTTGAATGTAGAAACACGTCAGTAGAGTTCTCCGACACTGTAATGGTTGTGCTACTTGTCCCACTCCAACTGACAAACGGAATTACAAGTTGATTCATAACTAGAATTCTTATACAGGGTAGGGCATTGGAGGGGGACCGCTGTTGCAACTTTTATCTACTCCAATCGATAAGTAATGCAGCGGTCGCTTTTGCAGAACATTACTAGGGCCTGTCGACTGCACCGTGTAGTATGCAGGGAATTATTGAACATGTTCGGAAAATACCTAGCGTTGATCGACAGTGTTTCCGGTCTACTTTTTTTTCCTCCACCCCCTACCTCCCCTACCCATCTGGCTTACACTCCAGTCGGCATCGCGTGTTTGAAGCTCATAGCTGGGCGCAAATTTTGGGGGGAGAAAAAAAACAATACACAACAATAATGCAATATGGTACGTGACGCGTTTTCAATTGCTGGGATCCAATCACAGTGAAAACGTGTCAAAAGTGTCAAATTTTGTGTCAAAATGCTGATTTGCTGCCATTTCGTTTTATTAATAAATAAATGAATGAACGGATTAATAAATATCCCAAAACCGCAGGGGCTGTATCAATGGAGCAAACTCAATACCTTTCCCTGGAGTAATAGAGACCACATCCTTTACAAGACTACTTTCTCTGACAACCGTCCTAAATAAGTGAACAGAACTGGATTCGTGTATATTTCAATGCTCTATTACAAATGGGCAATAGTTTACTTTAATTTGCCATATCCAAAGGGCATTCCAGCAAATCGATATTGTAGTTATTGTAATAAGGTCTCAAAAGACGTCAAGCGCAGGCAATAGCTGCAGAATTACACCGTATATTACAAAACAACACTACAAAAATGAGGGCCTTGAAGTGGTTTTTTTCAAAAAACTAATTGCCTCTGTAATTAATATTGAATAATAGTCTGAAACACTGAAAGTACGCATATCCAGCACAAAAACATGACCCAATTTTTTTGAGAACAGCGCCCTATTTGCGATAGGGGCTAATTTCTTTGTCATCATGCGACACTGCATCGCCCTAGCCAAACAATGGAGACGGTCCCTCCTAGCAACAATGAGCGAATATTCCCGCCACATGATCCCCAAATGACCCATACGTGTTGTACAGACAACACTCTCGTTTAAAAAAAAGTGCAGCCCATGGCATGATTTTTCGATCCTCCAGCCCTTGCTCTGCTCCCACATTGGAAAACAAAGTTTCCCATCATCATAGAGCCAGCCCTGCAGGGCAGTCCTTTGCAAACTTTGCCGACAAGTTGTTATTAATGTGTTTTCATTCCTGGTTATTGTGCTCCGTATTTTAGCGACCCCATCCAATGAAAAACCCTTCGCAGCGTTCAATCT
This sequence comes from Catajapyx aquilonaris, assembly GCA_000934665.2. NCBI lineage: Eukaryota > Metazoa > Arthropoda > Diplura > Dicellurata > Japygidae > Catajapyx > Catajapyx aquilonaris. Next base: position 43,623 of record JYFJ02002138.1, read on the forward strand.
GCGGGCGAATGATACCGTAATTACACCGACATCGTTCACGGGAGGAAGCTTCTCATGCGAACGTGTAAAGCCACTTTTCCCAACCAGCGCCCTGCATTTATACACACCCGGATAACGGAATAGTCCGGACAGATAATACACTTAATGCAAAAGAAGAGAGGGAAAAAAGGAGATTCGAAATTCCCTAGAGAAATTACGTTATAAAATCCTGCTCCTTCCCCCCTCTCCCCAAACTCCTCACTGGTTTCGATTCAAATACCCGATAAACGAAATCCCCAATCAATTGCAGATTTTCAGAATGCCTCGTAGAAATGGCTCTCCCCCTTCCCCTTCCCTTCTCAGATCCATCCTTACTTCCCTCTCCTAGGATAGCTTTGTTTGTCGCCATTATGCTGGGCGATAATTCGAGTCGCTTCAAGACGAACATTCAAAAATTTCCATCTGCTTCTGGACCTTTCAACTCCAGACGACGTTCGTCGAGAATAACGAACCCCGGCACTTCTACAGAATTCTGCATCCACTTAGAAGGAAAAATTTCTCTCCCTTCTTGGCTCCTTCATTCTTAACGTTACTTTGACCATTAGAGTCCACACGGTTGAGTTGGTGCATTGACTTGATCCGCGTTAAGGTTAGCCTTAGCACTTGCCTTTGACAAGAGACTAATCACTGCCACTCGAACAATCGAACCTGAGAGACAGGCTCTGCTGAGCTGCTTATGTAAGAGCAAAAAATTACTTTTCTTCTCGCTTCCAGCCCTGCTGAAATGTCATTAGAGCCAGTTCCTCCGTGAATTTTTAATGACATATATCACTCCTCTGCCCCCTCCCCTTTTTACTCACATTGTTGTTCCTCGGAAGAAAACGTCTCCGAACTTCCCATTTGCTTTTAATGAGCAAAAATGCCCTCTACGATGCTTAAAAAAAGTTTTAAAATACCCATGCCCTTTTATGAGCATGCCCTCCCCTAGTGGAAACGCTGATAATTGCACAATTCGGTTTTAACGACGCAAGCCCCTCAGCATTTTCCTACCTACAGTAATTTGCATCTGATACAATGGGGCCTCTCTCACATTGTTCCATCTTCGCCATTAGTGCTCTTTTCCTCGTGCGATGCATTCCCTGCAATTACAGTGCTGCTGGAGAAGGCACCCCATACTAAAGTCTTCTTATACGCACTGCGTGACGGGCCTGGACCATATAATGGTGGAAGCTGGTCCTATAGTGTTTTCAAAAGTCAGGAGTGCCATGAGTGCATAACTCAATCGAGTCGTTCAAAAAAATACAATCATGACTTCATCCCGTTTGTAAAGCCGTTGTGTAATTTATGGACGGGCTCTCCTAATTGTGCCCTGATGTCATAGCCTGGTCCACCACCCCGAGTCCTGACCTTTTGTACCAAATAACTCGAAACTCGCCCCTCGTAAAACTACGGAACAACGGAGAAATTCAGATTTTGGCAACCAATTTCGTCGCGCTGCGAAAAGGGCCGCCATTTATTCCACGTCATAACAGGCCTATTAAAAGGAGCAGTCGGCCGAACTTGAAGTGCTTTTTGTATATCCCCCCCCCTCTCTCTCTATTCTTCTCTTCTTCCCCCTTCCCATTCCAAACGTCTTGCCATTTACAGATTCCAGTTAGCCGACACGCTGGTACCCGAAGCAGCGAAAAGTTTACCCAAGTCCAAGTTCTTTCCCTCAAGAGCAGCGTAGCGAGTCCTCCGAGGGAAATCCGGAAAGGAGGATGGTGGCTTATACGACCTACACCCCACCCACCCACCCATACCCACCCTCTACCCTAAATCACACCAGTTTGCTCTTCTCATTTTCCCTGCCTGCGACGACGGTAGACCGACCTAAGGAAGCCGCTTGCGTGATTATGCAAATAGCGGGGACGGAGGATTGGTGGGGGAAGGCTGAGGAGGGAGGACTTGCTGGGTAGGAATAGAGGGGGGGGGGGGGGGGGGGNGAACCTTCCACCGAATTTCGGGGTTTCCTCAGGAGACTTGTACAGTGTACCGGACTCTTTTCGGTACTGCCCTACTTCTCATCAATGCAGATAAGAAACGTGTGGTGATGCACTTGAGTGCACTGATTATGGTGATGAAAATGTGGCGATTCAGCAAAGCGCGTCTATCCCGGCAAGCGCCATCTCTTGTCCGATGCCAAGACTGCACCATTTCGTTACCCGAATGTGCTCATATTCTAGGTTTTTTCTTTTTTTCTTTTAAGAAGTAGGATATCGTCAAACTAAAATTCCGTCAATTTACTAAATGCAATTTATGGAGAGGTGCCAAAGTTGTTTCATATCAAATTTTATTTCAGCTTGATTTAACATTTCATTTACTGATATAAGGTATGACTTAATGTAAGTCACACTGTAGCATATATTTACCTAACTTACAGTATTTTGCTACAGAGGAGCCCCATCGTAATATTCTGAAGCAAATATTATTTCAACACATTTCCACTATGTGAGCTATATTTATAACATTGTTTCAACACACAACAATGCATTACAAATTATTCACATATTTAAAAACAGTAACTGGTTCATGTATGGTATGGACGTGCACCTTTACCATGCTGGATATGCCAGTATTACTACTGTCAATCAGAATGGTTGTCCATACCGGCTACATTAGACACACACAACTACATTCCCTGAGTATTGACATGTGACCATAGCGGCGGCAAACCCGAAAATGGGGGTTCACTGTACTCTCGCAAGATGATCAGGGAGTGTTCAATATTTATTTGGGCCAATGTTCGTATCAGGGGACAGACAATTTCATGCGCCATGGAGATGCCATCAATCAAATTCCCAGAATTTAAAGTGCCTTTCCGCGACTGTCGCAAAAATAGCTTCGCCCAACCTCCGTGCCTCCAGATTATATTTTCCGCATTGCTAGCAGGCTTATAATCCTATATTGTACTTCCCCAACAAATGCCAGGAAAAAAGATCTCAGCCGAAGCCAGCCGTTCCTATAATATCCATTTCCGTCCCAGCAGTTCGCTTCCTTCTCTCTGCGTCTCAGTTTGCTCTATATCCACAAGTCCTACACAAAATACGGAATTCATGAACTCTTTCCTCTGACAACTCGAAAGTATTTATGAGGCAAAAGTATTAACTAGGTTGCATTAAAAATCCTAGAGATCTGACAAGATGAAGTGGGTGGTAAAAGTCTGATAGGGGCAAACAAGTGGAGTCGGGCAAAGTAGGCTATACTCTTGGGTACACTGCACTGAGTGAGTCACAACATCCCTAAGGAGCAGTCAGTAGTAAAAAGCCTATATTTTTAGATACAGTCGTTGTACTCCAGTTGTACCGGTATATCTCGCGATATAATTATGAGCTTCTGGCATCCTCCTGACCTTGTCATTTATTAGAAAATTTCAATTGGATTGTTATTCACATAGTATTTCCAGTACTGCTTTCCCCCATAACAATGGGTAATATATTTTTTAAACACTTCTTTGGCAGATAGCACCAATATCGACTCAATTTACGCTGCAAAAAATGTTACACAAAAATATTACAATTTAAAACACACCACCCGAACATTATTCTCACCATGAAACATCACACATTTTCAAACAGCAAACATGACCCGCCATCCTCAATTCCCAATCCGCCCCAGTTAATTGTATTGGCAAAAGTGTTTTCTTATCGCAGGCCGGGAACTTTCACTCGCGCCTCCTTGTTTGTACATTCTTTCTCCGTGTGAGCCCGACTTGAGGTCGAGAAGCAAGAAGCACCTGCTTCCATCCCTGAAGCCAAGGTAGAACCGGGACAACATACATTACGAAACCGGGCGGGCCCCGAAAAAATCTGGCCACAAGCACCTGTCTTAGCACACACAAAAAAATGAAGGTGGCAATAGACAGCTGGACACAAGGTCGTCAGCAGGTGGGGGTTGAAATGGTCATTTTTTTATAAAAATGGCTTTTAACAGCTGCATAGCGTGAGTTTGATAACGCGCCAAAAAATGGAATCATAGGGACAGCCGTAATTTGACCGCTGTATGATGTGGCAGCGTTTTACGGCCGCATCGTCTAGCCAATGACTCAGTTTTTTGGCTTCGGAGTTTCTGGCACACTTCGGCTTAACAAGGTCAAATACAACCGGCCATTCATACCTGTGCGAACCGGGCAGGTGAATGGCAAGGCACTGTCAGATGCATCTTTTCCGCAATACTCTTCCGTTTATTTATTCATCTGCGGCCACCGCGGCGCAAACATGCCGAAGATATATCATCCTCTGGCCAACTGAAATTTAGACCTGACGTACAAAACGCAGAGGCCTTTCCAGCACGAAATCTATACATTCAAGAGGAGCAGACGAAACATGAGACCTGGTGATGCTAATTCCAACTTTTAACCAGGCGCACTAAAAGTGGCGGCAAAAATTATTGAAGGCCTGTATGCTAAAATGGAACCTCATTAAAGGCACGGGCAAATTGCATTTTTAACATTTTGGCCCTGGGGCTTGCCCGCATTAGGTAGCGCCTCAACGAACCGATTGCGTATCGTTTCGCTTCCCATACCTAGATCACAACCACCTTTTTTTCTTTTTTTTTTGTAAAAATAAAAAAAAAGTGTGCCATTGTTATTTTTAGGCTGCTTGTAACCACTGGAATCCCGGCCGGATCTCGTTTGCAGATCTGAAACTTGTACCTCTGGATGGCAAAGAGCCAGAAGTTCTGTCCGGTCCTGCCACACCCTGTGAGAGAAACGACCATCCTCCCCAAGACTGGTTTCCCACCGTTCACTAGTACAAAAAAAAACTGTACGTACCTCGCGAAATCTGCAGGAGGACCAACAGCGTAGTCACCAGCATCATCTTCGGCATCGCCATATTAGACCATGTGCCAGGCACAGTCCACTACCGACACTGTCCAACAAAAAAAATACAAACTAAAAAAAATAGGGGGCTAGTTCGTAGCTAAGTCCTTGTCACTCGTCGTCGGCTGGATACACTGGATGAAGACCCGGTATGTCCTCCACCGTTCGGTGTTCCGGCGGGTTGAGTGCCGGGGCGCCAGCACATGGCCAAGTGAGCAGTCCCGATCTGAGTCGCCTTCCTTTGGCGCCTCGCGCCTGGGCAGCTGCAGCGCCACCCTGGCGGCCAACCGGGGCAACCCTCCAGAGGTGAAGCGTGCGCCGATTCTTCTCACGGGGGTACATGCCCACTGGCGTCTTTCTTCTGCTGGTGGTACTCTTCGGAAGGGTTAGAGCAAAAATTTAGTTAGGGAGTCGAGTTGAGGTAATTTTAATCAATTATTTCGGATGTGGGACGATGTGGGTTGGGGGTTGCCCTGGGGTAGGTTGTGGACCACTTCGCATGCTGCGGCCCGAGTAGATGATTGGCACCGTGGGGGAGTTTTGTCGCTTACAGCGGTTCGGGTGCAAAAACAAGTGCGAAACAAGTTGCCAGACAAGTTGCGTAGGCAAGTTGAGGGTGGCTTTTGAGTAGCAAGTTGCGGTTGGTGGCTCATTTTCCTGGTATTGCTAATACTGTACGAGCTACTGTTGGTAGGAGGTACTTTCGTACTCTGCAGTATTCAGCAGTTGAAGTGTTTAACTTAATTAATGGAGCACGACAGTAAATATGCGCCTGTGTATACTGCTGTACAGCATATTTCTGAATACTGTAGCCTCTGATTACGCGCTTTTACATTGAAGGGGCACTGGATGCGGAGAAGCTGGTCCAACACAGATTTTTTGTGTGTTTTGAACCGGCGAATAATTTTGTAATTTAGTCGCACTAAACGGGAACTTATCCGGTACAGAAAATTTTGGCGAAATGGAGAGACTCCACTATAAACAGGTTTCACCTACTGAAATAATGCAGAACTGTTAGGAGTCACATTGAAACGATTTCGGTGCATTAAGGTATTCCTACTAATTAAATAATAATAATTGGTTACACCATGATATGCCGGCTCTTAGGGGATTCTCTCTTTAATTTCCGACTTCATTTTCTCACCTCGATGATGATGGATTTTGATTGTTGGGGCTTGGGGGGAAACCGGAGAGCGCAGTAAAAAAATCCTCGCGAATAAAAGAGAACCCATCGAAACTCTTTCACTCGAGTATCGTCCGTCCGACCCGTGGATTGAACTAGGAGAGCTGTGGCGATTTCCACTACTGTATGAAGATTGCTCTTCTCCTTGTAAATGGGACTCCTTTTCCTCAAATATTCCTTTATTATCCTGTAACTGCTGAGCAGAAAAATGACGTCAAAAACTGCATTACAAAATGCATAGCTCAATTTCACCGAAAATGTGACTTAGATCGTTCTAAAAATTAGCCTTCTTATATACTAACTTATGAAATGTACAAACGGTTTCACAAAATTCTCGAAAACACCAGGGATTTTCACACACAAGAATTAATCTTTTAACTCTGTTACACTTATGAGGGCAAAATGCTATAGGTCTTTGGCCCGTTTGTTAAAAAATCAGGTTAGTCATTACATTTTGGTCATCACATTATATCACCCTCTACCGCTGTTCAGTACAATGCCTATGACATGCCCAGAGTTTTTTGTCCACCTCCGATAATAGTGAATTCCCAGAAGGTACTGTCAGGTGTACAGTTACACTGCATTTTGTTGGAACCAGTAGCCCGCACTTGTTAGCAGCCTAGCGTTACATGCGTGGAAAAGTAACGACGTTATCTGAAATGTGGCTATATAGGAAGCAACTAGTTTACCCGTAACATGTTATGTCCAAACATCGAGTCTCCGATAAATATTTCACTTTCAATGCACTCTCACTCCGATTCGCGTGGTTCGTACCCGTTTAGTGTGCAGTGGAACTCTATCTTGATCGTCATGCAACATTATGGGACGGTTTATTATTTTTAAATGACCGGAGTTGGTTCACAAATCTAACCAAAGGTCAGCATGTGAGGCGAATGCGCAAGGACGCAAGCAGATGGATCCCGTAACCTACTTTTCCTTCGAGTGAAATATTTAACTTAATACTAGGAAAATTGTCGCACCAATGACAAATTAATTCTCTATAATTATTTCTCTCTTGATCAAAACGAACTACTGTGAAGGAGATCAGATGTAACAGTTGAATTCACATGCGTTACGCTAGTGTTACTGTAATGCAAAACAAATGGCGGCACCCTATATTGTATAAAATTCCCTGAAACAGACTTACATGCTCGGGGCACACATTTCGGGAGTATAACTGCAGTAGTTGTATCCACCTGATAAAGTCATTTAAAGTTTAAAAGAACACGAGGCCAGCACTAGGCAACAAAATGTAGGGAGACATACACGGAGGAATGGGAAAGACGCCTATCGCTCAGTCTGCTTCGGAAATATTAATAAAATCCCATCCTCATGTGCCACTGTATCATATTTTTCCAAAATGTCTGAGAAAAGACGTCACATAACATTATTGCATCTACAGTATAATTATGTACAGCACATAGTTTATGTAAGTACAGTCCGCCGAAGTTCACAAGGTGTCACGGCCTATGTGGAGGAGGAAATGTAAATGTGTATAATAATTATTTTAAAAATGTGGTCATTGAATGTATGCTCATTTGCAACTTCACAGGTGCATACATGCAGCAATTCAAATTAATCTTGATCATTGATTTTACTCCCATAACTATAATCACGCAGCCAGGCGGTGGTCACATTGTGTCCACCCCGTCATTTTAATGGCATCAATATGCCGATATTATTGAACATTTAAGTGAAACAAACACTGAATGTGATGTCAAATGAAAGGCGTTAACGCACACACTATACTGTAGGTATTGGCATATAGTCCATTATAAAAACCTGTTCCTATATCCTATGCTTAAGGCCTGAAATGATACAGCGATGGTTCAGAGCACGCAGCTCACATTATATGTGTATGAGACCAAATTCCATCTTGTTGGAATCAGATTATGCAAAGCAGACCTCCCCAATAATAAGCCTTTGTTGCAGTTGATCACTTCGGTAATGCTTTTGAGAAGCACGTATTTTGCGGTAGCAAAGCTTTTGAATCATTAGTACCGCATATATATTCAACCTGCCACCTATTTCATCTACAAAAAAAAAATGCCAATTTTTTTTGGAACCCCCATCGTATCCCTCCCAGCCACATATTTCACGTGGGAGACATTTTCTGGAAGGATACCCACCGCACGAAGCGAAAAGGCAATGGTCTGTGACACTAATACTGCGATTATCTTATGATTTAAGTTTTGTCTCTCTTTTTTTCGCCAACTAAGTGCATGTGGTGGATACGAAATGGACCTGACGTACTGTACGTTGCCCTCTCTCTAGTCGAACGAACCAAGAAGCTTGGTACCGCAATGAAAATGGCGTTTGGGCGCGCCGGCGTCCAATATCTAACTCCCCGGATCGATGCAACGGTGCAGTTTGGAACCTGGTCCGGATTTGGTCGGAAGTTGAGGATGGGGAAAGAGGGGAATAGGGGGAATGGGGGGGAAGTAACAGAGGTGGGGAGAAGGAATTCTGGAAGGAAATAGCTGCCTGTTCTAGCGGCAGATGGCAGGAAAGGTTCATTTTTACCTGCCCGGACACGCACGGGAGGACTTACCTCATATTCACTTTTGGGCCGATTTTTATAAGTTCGGTTAGATGCTTGGATCTGAATTGGGGAGGATAATAATTATCTTGCCACATGAATTACGAATGCATAGGCCGGAACTTCCAATTACTGAATGCAAATGTACCAATCCCAACCGCGGAAGCTAATTTTCAATAATACCAGATATCTGATTACCAGAGGTATTATTACTAAAATAGCGAACAGCATCGTGTTTCGCTCCGGAACCCATTACTAATAAATACATTCAGCAGCGCGTAATCGCTATTTAATCTCATAAATTGAAATCCGCAGTTAGGGAATCCCAAAATGACTGAGGAGGGACTGATTTTCATCCGATGAATAAATACATGGGAAGTCATCGGCAATCAAAGAAGCGGATAGTGTGCCAAGGTAATGGGCACACGTTCCAATAATGATCGATTTAGAGGAGAACGCGCGATGTGTGGGAATGTTTAAAAAAAAAGTTTCCAAAGTCGCTGAACAATTCCGATGGATTTGCCTTGCTAATAATGAGGTGGGGCGGGAACGAGGCATAAATGCATCTAAAATTTCATCCGTCGTCCTGCTGATTTACAGGGGGACACACAAACCTACACTAGAGCATGCACACACACCAGATGGGGAAAAATATATTGCTCTCTGAACTAGCGAGTTGGGAAGCAGGCTCAAAAGTCGTGGTTTCCCAACTATTCGTTTCATTACGGGAAAGGGGAACACTTGTGGCATATTTTGTGCTAGGGTATGCCATTTGTTTATGACACCCCAAGGTCAGTTAGAGACATTTTTTTCTATAATTCGAAATTTTGACTTGAAACTTGCTGCTTAGGAGCAGAGGAAAAAGGATATAGTAACTTCTGATCTGAGTTACTTACAAATAGTCCATTGGCAACGTTATAAAAGACAGAAATGCACTGTAACATTACTGGGTCAATCGGTCAACTCGATAATACTCCAGACCCTAATTACTCAAATTGAGATGAAAATTTGGTATATGACAGGATATTATGGAATGACAACACATGTCAATATATATAGGGAGACGGAGTGGCGCCGCGGTAACGCGCGCGCCCACGGAAGTTAAGGTCCCGGGTTCAATCCCCACCCGGGGTTCCCACCTTCTTTCGTGCAGAGTTGGGCCATCTCTGACTTCGTTTCGGGTGGCAATTTCCGATAGACTAAGCCACCCGGGGGAGTTCACAAAATGACCAATTAACGACAGCGCACATGCACTTTGCACATCCCCTCCTACCAACCCTGGAGTACACACTAATAAGATTTCATCTTAACACGCTCCGAAAATACCAATGGTGGTAATCCACCACCCCCTAAAGACCTAACAGGTCATTCACGGGGTAAATTTAAAAAAAAACATGTCAATATATTATTTAAAGTGACTGGGAGGTCGCTAAATATTTGACAAGGGTAGCGTTTTGGAAGCAAATTTTAACATTTTGCTTCGTAACCTTTACACTTTTTTGCTACGTGGCATGGACATCAATGGGATATATAGAAATATTTTCATTAGCTTTATCGCATTATTTCACCTGTACCGCTATGTATAACAATACATCACTGTTAAAAGGTATTATGCACTGTGACCTTTGACCTTTATTTTATAATGTGAAAATTTTGAATGCAGGATGGGAGCTCCATGGGCTGCTGAGAAAATCCTTTTCAGAGGCCAGATTTGTGTACACGTTTGGATGAATCCACACAAAGCGGATCACTACTGAAAACTACTTGTCGATCGAAAATCCTCAGATTTTGATGAAATTTTGCACATTATAAGTTGTCATGGAGATGTAATGGTGATTACATTTCAATATAACAACTCGTGCATGCCTGAGAGGCAAAAATAATTGACCCGCGAGCAAGTAGGCCTATAGTAGTCTTTGTAACTATAGTAGTTAAGTGGTTACATCAACTAATGAATTAACTTACATTATTATGGATAATATTTATTGTTTCAAATGCCAAAATATGTCTTGTGGTAGGTCCCACATCTTTGACCTCACTTGCTTCAAGTAGGCTACCTTACTTATTAACATCTTTATTATAACACACACAAAGGTAGCTAATGCTAAGATGATTTTGATATAAGAATCAGGGTGGGGTCATGACGTACATCAGCAAGTGGACTTGTGAATGGAGCAAATGACACGTTTTATAATAATGTGTCTACACAATCATTTTAACCACAGTTTCTCAGCGTGCAATAAGGATCCCATGCTGTCTCATATATCAAAATGTACATTATTTTTATCGTGCATATTATGATAAAAATGTGGAAAAAGTACTCTTAAAAATTAGGTCAAAAGCCACAGGACCTCCCACACGACGTAACATCTTCTGACATTACTTTTTAAAACTAGATTTATCCTTCATAATAAGATTTTTAAATGTGGCTGATAGAGCTTCTCAACGAGGCCGTTTATGGCCACATGTCATAAAAATAAATTTACGACGCAAAATGTTGCATAATACAAGTAGGCTACTATGACTGCTCCGAGAGTCCAAAGTCCAAAGTCCAAAGTATTATGAGTTTTAATGATTTCCCACGCATGTGCGAGTTTTTCTGGCGGTTAAAATACATATAATTTGGCGACGCATTTTTACATCTCCATGTAAAATTGTACACAAAATTTCATATTTTAGTCAGTGAATGGTTTTAATGATCATGACCATAAACGATGGTATTGAAGTAGTAAACTATGTGTTTGTAACTCCACAACGCCTTGCCGTGGAAACTACGGTACAAATTCATCGCAATCTTCACTTGAACTGAGGATGGGTCAAAAACCTTTTACATGGCCAGTTTCACGTGATGGAATGACCACATTGAATACCGGTGTGAAGGTGTGTTTACATGTGAGCGATTTGACGAGCGAAATCTTCGCCGAGGCTGAAATTAACAATCGATTTTCGCCTCAAACAATATTGGTTACTTGGGTTACTCACCCTCGGCGAAGATTTCGCTCTGCTTCGCTCGTCAAATCGCTCACACGTAAACGCACCTTGACATACCGTATATTTATGCTGGGACTTCTATTTTGTTAGCGTTGCACCATAGTTTTGTGTGTAAACTGTAAAGTATCTCTATAGTCAGTCATGAAGAAGATTGTCTCTCTTTACCAGGATATATTTATTCATTCATTTATTTATTGAAGATTTTTTATTTATTTATTTTAGTATTTATTCATTCATTTATTTATTGAAGATTTTTATTTATTGAAGTAACTTATTTATTCATTCATTTATTTTAGTATTTATTTATTTATTTTAGTATTTATTTATATGTTACCTTGTATTAGGACTTTGCCCTTGTGGAGGGATTTTTACACATATTTATGCTGATGACTTGAAACCCTTTGTGATTTTCTTCCTGTGTAAAGTTGTAACTGTATAAGGAGCGGTCTTTAACTTTTTTTGTTGTTCTGGAACCCTTTTGTCTCTTTACCGGAACCCCCACAATAAAACCCCGTGGCATTTTTTTCGAACATTACTAACTTGTCTAATACGTGCACTTGAGCGGCTCTTGAGTTAAAGCTCGATGATTCACTTTCATGACTGTGCTGTTGCTTATTTGACGGTAATCACTTGTTAACACTTTCCTTGCGTGAGAATAATGGAATTGCAAATGCGATTCCATTATTCTCACGCAAGGTGTAGATTTTGGAATACGTATTTTTCTAACTAACAAATTAGACATGGCCCTAAATATCTTCGCGGAACCATTTGGACAAAGAATACCTTACAGTTATCCATTATGACGTGTCACTATATTTTTATGGACATGTTTTCATCTCTGCATTTTTAAAGTTTGTTTAAAAGACTGGTGATGTTTTTAGCCAAGTTACGAAGACCTCCATGACCCAATGAGACTGCACTGACTCTAGTGCAATTGGATCACTTTCCATAATCTTCACACAGTATTTTAACAATGTTTCTAAATTTTAGATCTGGCTATGTTGAATTCATATCGATTGGGCAGCCATCAATAATTCTTCTATTGCGAAAAAAAGCCAGCATCATTGGCGATATACAGTAGGCCAATGAAAAAACCACTGGTCTAATTTACACGTATACTTCACTTCCACATCAAAGAACCCAAGTTTTCTCACCCATCTCGACTACACACCGCAAGCTACGGCCGCTGGTTTCCGTTTGCTGTCTTCGGAACTACAGTACAATAAATTTCCCACAGCCTTTGTAATGAGCGCGGTTGGGTATTGGTAACCAGCGCCCTGCGGGATATGGCAGAACTAACTACTGTATATCATGTGGTTGTGGTGGCCACCCAACTTCAAATGGCATCTTTATTACTTCCCGATCAATTCTTGGAACCGCGATATCCCCTCCCTCTCAAAGACCACACAACATATAGTATGTTTACTGGGTTATGTCGTCAGACAACATCTTCGCTGCACATGTGTCGTTTTTTTCTTCCTATTTTTTGCTCTTCATGTACCGAAATAGTACGTATGTTTTCGAATGAGGTCATAATCAGAGCCAGGGTATATGAAAAAAGGTGGACTAAAAAATGAGGTTGGGTAAGGGTTAGGTGACATTATTTCACAAGCACTTGGCTCATCCTATCAGCTCGAAGCGCAGGCACTCGTGCATATATTTACCAGAGAGTAATGGGTGTGAAATAACGACTGAATATTTATTAATGGAACACGTGCGGTTGAAGAGCGAGAGCAGAATTCCCATTACTCACGGAGTACTTGAGATACGTCCTTATTTAAAACCGGTGGTTTGTGTTCGCTTGCATCCGTGGATATTGCAACACCCCTTCCAAGTTCTCGGGTTTCGCTGCCTCCTTTTGGACTTGTTGCAGCGAAGCAAATTAAGGATTTGTTCCGCCATGTGCAAAACGTCTGGAGAAACTTCCGTCTGAATCGTCACAAGCAGCTCGGAAAGGCAAGAAATCATCTTTCCAAGTGATATTGTCCGACAAGGCATTATTTTGCATAGCTGAGCAAAGTGTGGCGTTCAAGACGAAAAAAGAATCGACACTTTCTCATAAAATCAGCCCTATACAGAACGAAATTTCCTTTGTTGTGCAGGACAGAGAAAGTTGCCGACAAGAAATTGGACGGATGCGATTCATGTTCACGAAACTGACGGCAGGTGTCAGCTGCAACTGCTTCAGTAGAATATTCCTCAAACCAGACAATGTACCGGTATTGCACATTTTTAGCAGATTATCAACTTGGGATGTTTAGCCACAGTGATGTCATAATGTTGCAATAAAAATACTGCATGTGAGAATATTGAAGGTCAGGTTGTAATTCCAAAGCAAATTAGTACATAAATCTCCGATTATGCATAGGTAAACACATTATAAAATTTGAGATTTCCTTCCTTCAATTGTATGATATACAACCGCGCCGAAGTTCTAAATAGAGAATTGCCTCTATTCCTTTCTATGAGTGGTCCAAAGCGGAATCCCGTGTCCCATCCTCTTTGGCCCAGGGGTGGCTCGCGACTATCCTCCGTGGAAAACCGCAAGACAGACATTTTACGGCCCAATTACGCGAACTTTAACCGATCTCTCTGCCTGAAATTGTGTTGGACATGTTCTTACGTGCCGTGGCACCACTATGACAAGGAGGTCCAACCTTGACCCCAAAGTTCCCCCCCCCCCCCCCGNGGACGTCATGTGACCTGGGGTCACAACAGCATTGAAGATAGGCCGATCAAGTGGATTTGCTCACTTGACAGTTAAGTGGGCTCTACAGGTATTTTCAGATTATCCCCACTAGCACAACCCACTGGAGTGTTAATATCTTGGTGGAAAAGTAACCTTGCCAAATATGATCTCAAATAGCCTTAAAAGTGGTCGGAATCTGCTGCGATCATTCACAATTTGTCTGGAATCCACACAGAAAAACAGGTTGTAAAAGACGTGGTAATTCGAAACACCGACACCACATGTTCGGAGGATAAAATCTCGCCTCTAGGCCTACTCAGAAAATGGGTGGAATTTTGGATATTTTTTGTTTAGTCGATATTTCATTGCAGACGTGACAAAATATGAACTTGTACAATATTTTTTTGCTTTTAGCAGCTATTTCGTGCGTATAAAATCCCGGAATTTGTTACATTTTGAGGCCTCGGCATGGCTTTACAGTACAGTACCTCGTTATAAAACCCTCTCTGTGGTGTTCCTTTATATACTGCTGCGCGATGAAAGAGATTCTAAAATTTTATTTGAATCCGAGACCTTCCGGATTTGTTAAATTTTTGTAATAATTCTGATAGTGCTGTTACCCCTATGGCATAATTATATTCCACGGATATTTATTGATGTTTACATTAGGAACCTTTTTGGGTAACGCCAGAGCCTTTTGTTTAAATGGATGCATCCATAACTGAGTGCAAAATGATGGTCGGAAAGACGCAGTGTTGCCATGCATTTGAGAGAAGGTACCCAGGAAATTATCATAAGTAAGCAAACATCCCAGCGCAGCGTCTCGCCGAGACCCTATAGTCGCCCTCAGTTATATAGCTCGGTGGGTGATCCGAAGTGGGGGGATTCATGCAGCGGTGGAATAATGAATCTGAATTTTGATTATGGCAAGGATATAGCATATCCTGTTATCAATAGCGAGATTGATATGGGATAATATAATGTAGGACATTTAATCTTCATCCTTAGGTCAAGTGGCACCAGCCCCAGAAAACACACAATTGGAAAATAGATAAAAGAGTTTGTTAAGTACAATTAATAAAATATTTCTAAAAGCCTGCAGAATACAGGGTGTTCCAAATTCGTGGGTCGTTTTTTATAATTATAACTGATATCGCTCGATAGTAGTTATTTTGTGTAGCTGGTTCAGGTTCCCCATTACTCACAGGGGGTCGAATATAATAGTTGCTATAGAATGGCACCTGATTTAATAGGGGCACAAGCTACAAAAATAACTACTAATGGGCGATATCAGTTATTTAAAAAACGACCCACGAATTTGGAACAACTGAAAATAATGTCCGTCAAAATGTCAGTAGTATATTTTATACATTTTTATTATTATTTTTCTACCCCTTGCTCAGGTATATCTGGACCTGTTTTGAGGGACACATACTTGTATACACCAAGTTTCTATTATATCATTAATAAGTTTTACATTTATATGTTCTTCTTAACTCCTGGTTTTGTCCTGGTTAGTATATTGAAACTTTTATCATTTTATTTACATTTTGACAAAAGTGTCAGTAGTAGTTAATGTCATTTCGACCCTAAGGTCCGGTTGCACCGGCTCCAGAAAAATTTGTCAGACGATACACTTATCTGACAAATTTTTCGGGAACTGGTGCAAACGGACCTAAGCTGTTTATCTTCAAGCAGCTACTTTAGATTCGTCACTTTGAGGTCAGGTTGCACCGCCGCCGCTAGAAAACATTTACAGCATGGAAAATAGGCAGAGAAGTGTGTTATTGATGTTGTCAATAATAATTAATAACAAGCTTTCCTGGCTCCTTAGTAGCCGGAAAATGTTTCCTGGAGGCTATTTAACCGGACCGTAGTAGTTCAGTTTCAGTAGGCCTATGATATGAGCCTTTCCTTGATTACCACTATTTAGTATGTCTTATTAATGAACAAAATAAAAATACCGTAAGTGGGGGTGACTTTGGGACAGTTTTTGAGGTTTTTCATATCAGCAGAAACGGTTTAATGTTTTTCCATTAAACGTTTTGCTGATAATTGTACCCTCATCCTTCCTCTACATATCCGTGTGCAGATCATCTCGCTAACTTGATCAGTTACAAAAATATTCACATTTACATTTTAGAGTGTTCATTTCCTTAAAGTCAAACATGATGAACAGGATATATAACAAAGTAACCCCACGAACTCTTTATTTTAGACAAATTTTCGCCTTTACAATGATATAGGCCCTACGGTATTATTTTTATAAAATTTATTATTATTTGAAGGGCTCATTGCCAAACATGACTAACCATCACAGGTTAATGTCGAGAAAATGTTGATTAGATGTTGATGAGAGCTTTCCACAAATCAAGAATGTAGCAGCAAGAATTCCAATCATTACGAGTCATGTTTGCCGGCAGAATTTTTTTTTACAATGAAATATTATGGAAAGCATTTGATCATTTTTTGGCCTTTTAGTTCAGGTACAATGTCCTCGGCGCCCGGCTGATTTCTTTGGATTTTCATTTGGATGTGTATAATTTAGAGTGGTACAGTACCCTAAAGGACCGGACCATATAGGTCAAAACAGTAAATAATATTCGTGAACTGACTTTGTGACAAGTTGCTTCTGTCACAAAGTCACGCAGCAAAAGTACGAAATTCATTTAACACCCTCGTATCTTCTACAAAACAAGTTCAAACTTGCATCAAGTTATATAATTTCATAACGATTGAATTTGTCCTCAAAATACATGTTTTACTCTCTTCTCAACTATGCCGGTAGCTATTAGGAAAAGTAGTCGGAATAAGTGCCAATAAACTCGCAATTTCCAAACTTGTAATGTGACTGCCAATAATGCTCGAAGTGTAGGGGCTTTCCAAGTTGGCTACTAGGTAGCACAACATATACGTAGCCATTTACTGGGGCTGGTTGCAGTCAAAAAGATCAAATAATAGTGGCGCGAGATTCGAAAAACGGGTTTGTCACAAAGTCACCCCGCATGTTACAACATGTAAGGCAAATAATATAATAAGCTGTAATCCACATCCTGTATTCACTCACACTCAGAACTAACCTTTTTTCCATTGCATTGTTGTGGTCATCCATAATCACGTTGAATATTAAAATTTCTAATGCTCTGAAAGGCCTAAATCTGGAACTGGATGTAAAGTGCTGTTTTCCATAACTTGTCAGTACTGACCTCCTCAGTTCATCACCTCCTGACCCCGCAGGGTTATTCATTGTGGTTGTGGCCCAAGAAAAACCTGGTTGCAGACAACCTGTTTATTCGAAGAGGCCTCGACTGGCGCTCCCTTTAAACTAGTTTACACAGCCTGCAGCGGTATCGCAAACTACAGAGTATAGGAAATGTCATACTATATAATAATTAGAGTCCGGATTTCTTTGGCACGAAAAACCCCTCAAATAGGCACTTAAATAGGCACGAAAAAACCTCAAATCGGAACAAAAAGTTTACTTTTTTGGGCATATGGAGGATAATGTTACAGAAAATAAAAAAGCCAGAATAATTTTGTAGGCCTAAAGTATAAAATTAATATAAGGTCACAAACGATAGCAAAAACCGAATAACAACGATAAACTCACAGAAAATCACAAAACTTGGGCAAAAGACACAAAGTGCAAGCAAGTGCTCTGGACTCTACCCAGTTGCACCAGACTTGCACAATATGTTGCCAAATATTTTTCCAATTAGAGGAAAATTTAGACACATATTTGGATACGTGTCACGGAAACATGATTCGTATTACTTCTGAACGATTTTGGTCCTTCAGGAGCACAAAAAATACTCTTCAAAAAACCAAACATGCCCCTGAAGGAATAGGCCCGGAATAGGCCCAAAAAGTCCCGAAACTACTGAAAAAAGTTCAAAAACTATCCCAGAAAATGCCAAATAGGCATGAAAAGTATCAAAAAGGCGGAATAGGCAAAAATTATATAGTTCCTGAAACCACGAAATAGGCCATTTTAGGCACTATAAAACCTACATTTTCTACGTCTTGAACTTATAAAACTGATAGATCTTCACAAAACAATCCCAACTGCTAAGCTAAAAATCCGGACTCTGGTTATAATGTTAGTAATTATGGATGCATGAAGACCGCAGGCTGTCACTTGAAAGGGCAAAAACATTCGACTGGCGTAATACTATGCATGGTATTCATATTGTTCTTCAGTTTGTAGGCCTGCACCAATATCGCAAATTTTTGGCAATAGACTATAGGCTATTATGCAGTTATCATCACACAACTCTAAAGTGTATAAACAACTTTGCCATAAGCTTCGAAAGACTGCTCAGATCAGTTTTGTAAAATATATGCTCTCTCGTGCTCACCTCTGCCGTCTAACAGTGAAATTTTTAGGTAGTTATATACCATTGTAAATCAAGTTGTTTTTTGCGCTCTCCAACGAGTTCAAACTCGTTGGATAGTTCTCAAGATTGATACATTTGTCCCTGTAAGCAATTGTCTTGGGACTTTTGGTATATTTGAAAGTTCCGAGGTACAGAAGAATGGAATTGGGCGTGTGCAAGATTTCCAGCAATAAAACATGATCTGGCTTTTGTGGCATCCGGTG
This sequence comes from Catajapyx aquilonaris, assembly GCA_000934665.2. Lineage (NCBI taxonomy): Eukaryota > Metazoa > Arthropoda > Diplura > Dicellurata > Japygidae > Catajapyx > Catajapyx aquilonaris. The sequence goes on from JYFJ02002138.1 coordinate 62,465, forward strand.
GTTAAAGCACTAGTTCTAACTCATTCTTTGGACTCAACATTGTAATTTCAATAATCACCTCATTATGAGAATCCCAGTGAATTGTAAAAATTAACTAAATTTACATTAGTTGCTAAAACACACTCCCTAAATCTGGTTTTATGTAAAATGGCCAAGCTCTTCCCTTACCGAAATTTTCTCTACCTCGCGGCGAGGTCGTCAGACGAGCTTATGGCCACCCAACCGCATACTAGCGGTTGTTTCATTTCGCTATGTCGC